>PVIH01010042.1:0-66917 GCA_004025045.1 Sigmodon hispidus
AACTACGAATGGCTGAAAGGCACCTGAAAAAGTGCTCTTCATCTTTAGCCATCAGAGAAATGCAAATCAAAACAACTTTGAGATACCACCTAACACCTGTTAGATTGGCTAAGATAAAAGGCACAGATGACAGCCTATGTTGGAGAGGATGCGGAGCAAGGGGAACACTCCTCCATTGTTGGTGGGAGTGTAAGCTTGTACTGTTTTTTGTCTACATCATCTTGACAACTTAAACATTTTCTCAACAGCACAGTCATTTCAGAATTTTCATTTCTCTAAATATAAGGATTTGTCGTAGAGGATTAAGCATCTCTTCATCTTGATTTTAGCTCTACTTTTTGTTTTATTTCATGTGCTTGGGTGCTTTGCATGTGTCTAAGACATACCATTTGATTGTAGTGCAAATGGAACTTATAAAAGGAGTCAGATGCTCCAAAGGAGAGTTACAGTTGTGAGCAGACATAAAAGTGCAATGTCCTCTGAAAGAGCAGCCAGTGTTCTTAAACAGTGATCCATCTCTCAAATCGCTCTACTCTTTTTTACCACTGCACCTGATCTAGATGGTCAAACTTTTCTTTCTTTTAAAAATTTCAAAGATTATTGTCATTTAGTAAAACAAAAGAAGCTAGTATTGGAATAACACAATATATATATTTTTTCTGAGAAACAAATCTTGTGGAGCCAGTGCCATTGCTTCTATCACTTTCCTGAATGATGCTTTCTCTACCTGACATTTAGAGTAATATATAATGAAAACATATAAATTTCAGAATTACTGCAAAGCTTAGCCTGTAATTATTATTTAAATTAATTAAGAGAAAATATTTATAAATTCATACATTTAAAAAGTTCACATGCATCAGTACAGTACATGGACAGAGTACAAAGTGAGACATTTTAATTTCTTTTTTTTAAAAAAAGCACCAACTGCTTATAACCTTACTTCTCAATTGTTTCATCACTCAGCTAGATACATAATAATAGTGTTTTAATATTTTAATGGCTCTGTTTCTACATCTCATTTCCCTCGGGCATAGGAACAAATTGGCACTCACCTTCAAGGAATGCTGAAGGAAGCTTTTAAGGGTAAAAACAGATTGCAAAGCTACAGAGACAAATGAATGTGGATTGTAATGATTTTTGCAAAAGAAATAAACATTTTATATACAAGCAAGAATTAAACAACCTATTTTCTGTGTTTTCTCTTTGATGTATCTTGAACTTAGTTGTTTTTTTAGAGGTTGCCTTTGGAGATAGTTAAAACAACCTTCTATCATGATATGTACAGCCCTTGCTCTGAGTGTCACACCTGTCCTCAGCTGAGGATCAACACAACCATCTGTCTCCATTCCAACCCAAGCTAAGAGAAAAGCCCCCACCTATGCTCCATGAAATAAAATATGGAAAGACAGAACACTTAGCAGTTTCTAGGTAGATCTTGCCCTCTAAATTTGACCTCATCTTTTCTGCAAATAAATTGCCTGGATTAGATGCCATGCTCTATTGTTCCCTGACATTTACTTTAGCTGAGCACATTGGAAGCAAGGACAGGGTTGTGGGAAAGCATTAGGAAATAAAAAGCAGATGATGTTTCTCTAGGCTCTTATTTTAGCAGTGTCTCTTCAGTGATTCCTCACAGGTTCTGTCTTGTGTTGATAGTTTCAGCACTCCTTGACCTCTTCCAACATGCACCCATAAACACTCACTCACACACACACACACACACACACACACACACACACATGTTTTTGCTAGATGAAGATTAAATTCAACAGTAGCTTAAATTAAGCCATGATTTTCATTACTATTATTTTTCAAAATTCAGAAACTAACCTCAAGGTATAGATAATATTTTGTAATTTTTTGTAATCATATATCACAAATGAAGGTGTTGTGATATATATAATCCCATATACATATAATTAAGGAAACCTATTTTTTTAATTCACAATTTTATCTAAACTTCAGTAAGTCTATGTATGATTCAGTATTTTTGTTTTCTCCCATTTGAACATTCAGCACATTTTGTAATTTGAAAACTATTCAGGTGAATCTTCTGAGCTGTATTGAATTGCTGTAGGTAATTTATTGACAATAGTTCAGCAATTGTATATGGTAGCAAAGCAGGATGTGCAATGATAGTTTGACATGCTAAAAATAAATAACATTTGTTTAGTATTTTGCCAAGAATTATCTTACATGACTGATAATAGAACTGTTAAACATGCTTTATTATAACTCTCATTTTACGGATGAGGAATCTTGAGCTCAAGCAGCTTCTGATTTTTTTCAAAATCATTTAACTAAGAATAAGTCAGATAGATACTAGAGAGAAAGTCACAGAACCCAAGATGTCTTAAATGCAGGAATAAGCAGTTTAAAATGCCAACTTTGATAGATAGATAGATAGATAGATAGATAGATAGATAGATAGATAGATCTAAGTCAGAAGAATGAGGCCCATACAAGGAATGGATGGGAACCAAAGATTGACAAGTACTTCAAAAAACCTTGGTTGTCTTTGACAGAAAAATTAAGACTCATAATACATGCTAAATATTATATTTACAGTAGACATAAGATACATGCTTAGCTTTATGTTATCTTCACAATGGATGTGTGTGAAAAAATGAGGATAGAACTGATCTGGATCTCTGGAACCTTTACAGAGCAGAAAAAAAGATTTTAGTTTCTGTACAAGTTTTCAGAATAGCCAAATTGAACTGAGGAGGTTGCTCAATAATAAAGAGCTTGCTGCACAAGTGTCAATTTGAAACTCAACTACTGAAAAGAAAGAAAACAGTCTGATTTCAATTGGGACAAATAATCTGCATAGCTGTTTTGAGGATGTGACCCAAAAGGACAAAATATGTATGAAAAAAATATAACTCTATTGAATAAACTCTAGTTAGCATATAATAAAAACCTGGAGTCAGATATTGGAAAAGAGCTAAAGTATCAGAAATAAACCACAACCACCCGGCCAACTCTTCAGGCCTGTTTCTGGGAGTCCTCCAATAAATGACTGTGAGTCCTCAGCCCAAAGAAAAGGAAGTCTCTGGGAAAGCTGAAAAACTCTCTTATCCTTCTCCACCTGGCTCTCTTAACTTCCCTTTCTAAATTCCTAATGCTAGGATTAAAGGTGTGGGTCACCCCTCCCTGACCTGGCATGGTTCTGTAGTTAAATCTCACATTTCAGATTTATTTTATTTATAGGTGCAATCATTATATACAATATATACAAGCAATAATTACATCAGTAATATTCAGTCCAAAAGCAATTGACAAGTGCAAAAATATTCCATTATTTGTCCTATTTTGATGATTCCAAAGGATTGTACCTAATTCATTTTTTTTTTTAAATCTAGCTTGTATTACTAACTGAAAATTATCTTTTGATGACTCTCAAACTTATACACTTTAACCTCTTAGTGAGTTTCTTTTCTAAAAGTGTCACAAGAAAACTATAACTAGTTCATCTTCAACTCCCTTAGAAACCCAAGAAACAAAATATATTAACTTGGTAAACAGGATGTGCAAGCAAGCAACTTCAAAAAAGTATAAAAAATAAAACAGGTTTTTCTGTAGCATTAGAGCATCCAACTTTGGCCTACAGGCCTAGCATATCTGACAAACTTCTCTGTGAAGTATGATATTCTTAAAAATCTTATTTTGTCTTGGTATGGCAATGTTCAACAGTTCTTTTTTTTTACATGTCCTGCTTTCCCATTTTGGACAGCATACTGTTATCAGTGAAGACAAGGGCACTTTCTTGTCCAGTGGCTTACTTTTGCTATAAAGAAGGTCAACTACATATGGAGTTTCTTTCATACCTATATCTCCTATGAAGAAGATACATGCAGCTAGGAACAGATATTTCATTGTCATAAAAATAATAAGAGCCTATGTTATTAAATTATCTTAAATGCTAGTAATTGCTTTTGAAAAGTAGAGTCAATGCTCTACCCTTATATCTTATCATACCTATATCACTTTTTTTCTTTAAATACTTATTTGAAATCTGTGAGTGATCCTTTTTTCTTGTTTATTTGCAACTATAGCATTTTCTCAGTGTTATATTTGCTATTTATTTTAGTGAGAATCAGGAAAGATGGCTAAGTGAACCCTACACTTGAAAGCTATATCCTTCCCAAGGCTTTGCTCTTAGCATCTCCAAACATAAGCAAAGAAATCATTAGATTTTAACATATAATGAGACTTTGAAAAAATAATGAATATTTATATCTTCTTGGCTTAGGTAATGATTTGGAGATCAAGGTTTTATACTGTCGACCAGCCTCTGATCTCAAGCATATGACAATTCTTCCTTAGCATCTTACATTCTGGGACTACAGTCATGAAATTCCCAGATCCTACAAAGAGGGTCTATTTCATAGTAAAATTCAGAAGTTGGAAAGTAGTTAAATGCTGTAAGTATAGTATGGAAAAGGGAAGTACCCTCAGGGTGTGGTAGCATGCTGATCTAACAATTGAAAGCCTACTTAGCACACAGCTAAATCCACAATGAGGTTCTGAGAAGAAGGCTAGGAAGTTCTTAGGGATGTGCTCTTAGCATACTGTTTATCAGTAGGAGGGAGAAGATTTTCCCATCAGGAAGTCCTCAGGAAGTAATCATAGTAATCATAGTAGTGAATATCAGAATGTATAACTAGTCAGAATATCTAAAATCTTGCATTCAAATGGGAAAAGTAGTCAGGACAATGTGTCCATCACTACAGGTCAGAACTATAGAATCAAGAACAGGATCTTCAAATCTAAACCGCTAGGAAAACAAGACTATTGTACATTTAAGTGCCTGCCATTCAAGGAAAACATACTTACACATAAAAGTAATTTTTAAGTATCTTATGAATATGTTTGAATAGAGACTTTTGATATTCCAATACATTAAAGAATATTTTTAAACAACTTTCTAAAAGAACAAAATGACAGATGTGGGACCAAGTTGTAGTTTTCAGGGAAGATGTACTAACATCAAACAGTTCTACCCTCTGTCATTTCAGCACCGACACTGTTTCCAGTCCGTTGTTTCTTGGAGATGCTCGGCATTTCTCATGATTAAGATTTATCTTTCGGGCCAATGGGCTCTAGTTATGTAAATATTAATGGCTATGTTGGCTTGCTAACATATTTCTTCCAAGTTACCTTTGGCTTTTAATAACCACTAATAGTAAAAACAACAGTCATGTACTCTCCAGATATACTGAGTTTTCTCTGACCTTCACCCAGTGAATAAGAATGAGATGAAGTGAAGAAAATTGGTGTTAGGTGATTAGAAGAACTTCCTATGTAAAGGGGAAGAAGGCCATGCTTTCTGCTGAAGAAAATTTTTTCTAGCTAAAGTATGTTTAATGCTAGAAAGGATTCAAACATAGCCTGGAGGAGCAGAAAACCAAGAGTGCAAAGGGAATTCTGCTAAGATTTAACTGGATTTTGTTTTCTATAAAAGTAATAAAATTACCCAGGAGCAGGCAGCAGTCAACACAGAGACACACAAAATATCAAGCTCCTGAGAATAAATGATTGTGAGTTCTTAGCTCTATATGAGATATCTCTATTGACACATTTTCTCCTGCCAAGACTCGGGGAATATTGAGGAAGAGAAATGGAAAGAGCAAAAGACCTCATGGATGGGGACTTATATAGCACAGGAAAATTGCCCCATAGATGTACCAACAACACTGGGCTAGGCTTTCCTACATCAATTAACAATGAAGGCAGTACCTCACAGCCATGTCCATTGAGCAATCTGACCTAAGAAATACCTCAACTGAGACTCCATTTATGATGTAGCTTTGATGCATGTTAGACATAAAGTAATACACTAATCAGGTAGCTATCTGGACAGCATCCCCTGGGAAGAGGACAAACAGGGACAATGTTCTGAGAAGGAAGCAAGATTTTTACTTTCTTAGAAAATCAGGGATGCTTATTTATTTAGATCATAGAAATAATGCGATTTACCTAAAACAAGTAGGTAAGCAATTGGGTTTATGCATTGTTGAGCATGGTGAAGTTACCAGGCTTTTATCACAGGTTAGCAGGAATTCATTGGGAGGTGTTAACCAGATCAGAGACATGATATGAGGGTTTTAACAGTAGGATATGCCATGTTGACTAGAATAAGTACAATATGATCAGTTACTGAGATGTCTAATCAAGATTCTTTAAATTTGTATTAAAGTAATAGGAATGGAGATACCAGACATGATTGGATTCTGAATATTTTTTTTATACTAGAGTTAAAACCATTTCCCTTAGGGAGCTAAGTAGTGCAAATAGGTAGTCATCTGTGAACTGACTTGCTGCCTTTTGACTATATCAATGAATAGAGCCACTTTTATGGCTAGTATCCACTGGCTCCTATATTTGTATATTCTGTGTAGAGACAGTATAGTACCTTTTTAAAACATGAATAAATACTCCATGTGTAAGAGATACATTATTTTTTCATAGGATATTTGTTCTGTCTTGAGCCATAAAATATTGGTAGATGATCTATCTTTATTAGCCTCTGTAATCCTTGCAGGAAGGAAATATTAGTGAAGCTGTTAATAATATGTCTATGAGCCCAGTGGTATGCTTCTGTAGTAAAGTAAATTCTCTGAGTAGAATTCTTACGATGAATGTTCTGTGAGTTTTTTGGGTATGACACTAGGCACAGTGAAGTCAAATCACTTTTAAGCATGAGTGCATGTTTCAGGAGAAAGAATAGTCTGATGCAATCAAACTCCAATCAGAATACTGGCTGGCTCTTGGGTTGCAGTGCCAGTTGAACAAGAGCTGAGTTTTACTGCAGGCAGTGTGAAGCCTCAGTGGTCATGTTTCAGGCCAGCCTGGATGAGGGAACATCATGTTGAAATCAATGTGGAGCTTCCACCTTGCCAAAATGTGGCTTTATTTTTTCTGAGTGCATTTAAGCCAACATTGGGGTGGCAGAGGATAGAAAGTAATTAATATCCACAGAGGTACTGTGTCATCATGTCTATTTGTAAAGTTTCTCACGCAGTGTTTTTAGTATCTGTAAAGTGGGATGAAATCTATGTGTGATAGCAACAGTTTAAATCCACTATAAAATAACCTCTGAAAAGTGGCTATTTGTTTTAACTTTTTAGTTAACATCCTAGTTTTATTTCCATTGATTTGATAACATATACTGACAAAAATCTGATTATGGCAGAAAGGGGTTTATTGAAATTCCTGAATGAAGTCTATCACTGGGGAAGGAACTAGGTGCAACTTGTCAAATCACAACCATTATTCAAAAGCAGAGACTTGTGTGTTTGTGAATATGTTGTTTTCTCCACTCTGCTACAATTAAAAAGCCTCTACCTAGAGAATGGCATCACTTACAGTGGACTGGCTTCTGCCATATCAATTAATCTCTACCAGATACACACACAAGCCTTCTAGAGCTGGATGATCATTCATTGAGAATGTCTTCCCAGGTTGTGTCCACTTGTCAGGGTTAATCACCAAATTATTATTTTTTTACAGTTTTGTCTTTTAATCGTTTTTGTATTTTTCCTACTATTTATCATTCCAGTAGAGAGGTCTTACCTTGTTTGGATACCTATCTATGAGTACTTTCCTCAAAGGATGCATACCTTTAAAGTAGGTCTACTTGGGACCGCCTGCCCATGGGGGGGGATGGGGAGTTGTGAAGAGAGAATGACCTGATGTGGTGGGAGGGGGAAGGGATCTTGAATAAGGATATACAAGGATAGAACATGTGACTTCTTTATTGATAATAATTAAAAAAAAGAAGAAAAAAATAAAGTACCTCTAAAAACTGTCTTAAACAACTACCTGATTCTCCACTGTGATTATTTAACTCAGACTTTCTCTTACCAGACCTTCGGGTTTGGCTGTTCTATTGAAAAAGCAATATACTTTCCCTGTAACTGTGATAAAATTGCCCAGTAAAAACAACTTAAGGAATGAAATGTTTAGTGGGGCTCACAATGGCAGGTGGTAGTCTATCATGATGGATAAAGCTTGACAAAAGAAGCTTGAGGGAACAGCTGGCAATGCTGAATTCATAGTCAGAAGAGAGAGAATGATGAATGCTCACATTTAGCTCACTTATTCCTTTTTATTCTGTCTGGATCTTGAGCCCATAAAATGGTATCAACCACATTCAGGATAGTTCTTTCCATATCATTCATCTAACCCAGGAAACCTCTCACAGACATGCCCCAAAACTTGTTTCTGTTATGGTGGTAGATACTAAATCCCATCAAGTTGTGGTGATGTATTACATATTTAATAGAACCTGAAATATTCCAGAGATTAGCACACAGTCAAAACCTAACCAGATATCTTAGGCAGCACTTTAGCTTTAGACATAGCTCAGGAATTTCTTCACCTTTGAGGAACTAGGCAGACCTAGCTCAGGAAGTTCTTCAGCTTTGAGTACAAGATTAAACAACTTGGCTTCAATGGTACACACTTTTAATTCCAGCACAGGGAAATCTTAGGAGTGGTGACTATGCCCTTAATCCCATAACTCCAGAGATAGAACTTTTTCTCTAGCTACAAAATAGAGTAGTTCCTGCCTTTAATTCTAATTTGGATGGGATACAGCTGGTAAAAAGGGTATTTAAAGCTGGATAAAAAACCAGCATAGACAGAAGGGACCAGGAGCAAGGCTGAGGAAGTTGGAAGATAGCTGGGTGAGAATTGACTGTGGTGTTTCATTTTTCTGATATTTTAGCCTTTCCCTGATATTTGACCGAATCTCTTTCCATACAATCCAATTCTGTGCAACATCAAGATGTCAGAGATTAAAAATCGCAGAGGCTACTCAAGTCTTTAGTGACCAGTTAGCTGCCGATAAGACATTTGGATTACTATTATGTTCCTGATCCCCTTTCATGTATATAAGCCTAATGCATCAAAGGTACAAAGGTACAAATGACAAACTTGCCACTTGTGTTTAGCTTATATTATGCTATAGCCTGTGATACAAAAAGACATTGTCACAGAACTCATCCAAGTTTTGCTATCTTGGAACCATACCTGACTTGATGAAAAGTCATACTTTTAAGTGCTGGGGAAGATTTTGACCATGAAATGTTGCTCGTCATAGTTCCATAAAGAAATCTGTCCAGAGTACAACACACAGAAAGCAAAAGTAAGGCTTCCATTTCAAATTTCTATCTAACATTTTTTTCTATTGGCAATTGAAGTTGAGCTGGTTGCTAATTAAAATATTTATAGGATTCAAATTCTTTATTAAAGACGAAAGGTTTTAGAGCCAAAGAGAAATCTACTTATAACATATAATAATACTACTTGTGGTCTGTGATTTTTGATAAATATTTTTATATGTTTCCTTTTTATTTGAATAGTTATTTATCTGTTATCCTACTTTCCAGCTGAAACTCATCAAAAAGTAATCAGATCATCATAGATGCATCCTTAATTTTTTTCTTTCACTACCCAGTTAAAGTTTGTAAAATGCTAGTTTCTCAAATGAATGTTTGCTTCCACATCAAGATGTATAATATCATTGGTCTAAATTGTCATTGTTTATTTACCATAACTGAAAAGCATGTCTTTTAGCTCACTGTATTAGGATTGAATTGTCCTGGAGACTGGATTAGTGATTAAAAGCACTTGCTTTTTCTTTCAGAGGACCCAGGTTCAGTATCCAGAACCAACATGGTACAATTGTCTGTAATAACAGTTCTGTACAATCCAATATTCCTTTTGAGACTCTAGGTAATGCATGCAAATATATACATATACACA
Organism: Sigmodon hispidus; assembly: GCA_004025045.1. Classification (NCBI taxonomy): domain Eukaryota; kingdom Metazoa; phylum Chordata; class Mammalia; order Rodentia; family Cricetidae; genus Sigmodon; species Sigmodon hispidus. Next base: position 9,778 of record PVIH01010042.1, read on the forward strand.
TGCAGATAAACATTTATTCACATAATTAAAAATAAGTAAATATTTTTAAAAAGTGATTGCTACCAAATTTCTTCTGATCAGAGCTGTTCAGTCCAACAGTATTCTAGATAACTCTCTCTATATATATATATACACATACATATATATTTATATGTATGTATATATGTGTTTGTATATATATATATAATCTTAACAATTAGAGGTGAATTGACAGATAGTGAATCTCTATGTTCATTGAAGAAATAATATTTAAATAATCAATTGCTTTATGGGGTTTGGCATTTGCATTTGGGGATTCTCAGCTACTCACATGTCTTATGCTATAGGTGCATTACCAAAAATTATGATATACGTCAGATTACAAACTAAAACAAATCAAACTCACCCATAATTATGTAACCACTCTACTGTTCATAGTTGATTTTAACATTAATGAACTAACATTTAAGATATAGTAGATCCATACATATTATGGAATAAAATTAGAGATTATATAAGTAAGAGTATTGTATAGTACAAATCTTATTAATAACACATATTGGAAAGAAATTGAGACAAACCTGTGTTATTTGATTAATGTATTTAGAAAAGCATTTTGGTTTTTTTGTTTGTTTGGTTGGTTGGTTGGTTGGTTGGATTTTTTTTTTGATCTCTAAACTGCACACAGATGGCAAAATAAATTATTCAGGAGGTTAGGATACTTTTAAAGCTGCACGTTTCACATGCCCTGAATCACACAAAATGTACTAATGATCAACTAGTTTTTGATCATTTAGTCTTTTCCTGTGAAATGTTTTAATAACTTCTTTTTTATTTATTATGAATAAAGTCATATTTTATCCATGCATACCATTTTTCAAACACCCTTCCCTCTCCCGTCCCTCCCAGTCACTCTCTCTTCTCCTCATCTCCTTATCTCCTTCCCAGCAAGTTCCCAAGGTGGCATAGTTTAGCACTCAATCCAGGCAAATCTGATTTCCTCATCCCAACATCAAGAATGGCTCAAGTGTTCCTCTGGAGGGAATGGGCTCCAAGGTGCCAGTCCAAGGTGCTTCAGATCCCAAACTGTTCAGTGGTTGTGGTTTGCAGCTTGGGTATGCTTTGGTTTTTGTTTAAAGTCCACTAATGAGTGAATACCTACCTGTTTATCTTTCTGGGTTTGTGCTACTTTGCTCAGGAGGATATTCTCCAAATCCATCCATTTGTTTGCAAATTTTAAGATATCATTTTTTTCTTACTGCTCAGTTGTACTCCATTGTGTAGATGTAACACATCCAATTTTATTTCCAAAATCTACCTGTTAGTTTACAACTGTCTGTAACTCAAAATTTACTAGATCAAATAACCTCTTCTGGTTTCTGTGGACCAGAAACACAAATGATACACAGATATACATACAAATGAAGCACTATACATACATAAAATAAAAATGAAGAGTTAAAAATATTGTCTTCAAGTTAAAAGCGCCACTATGCATTATCTCATCTGAAGTTGGAAGGTCTCAACACATACATTTCAGGTACACATGCATGCATTCATGCATATGACATGTAGAGGTAATAAAATTTAGAGGGAGGTGGAGGAACAGGAGGAGCTAGGGGAATATGAAAAGTGATGGAAAATATATAAACATAGTACTTTTATGTAAAATCCTCAATACTTAAAAAAATAACATTACTAAAATATTTCAAATACTAGTCAATACTAAAGTGAACATTAAATTAATGAAATATAATTTTTCTTTTTACATTTTCTTTTTTTTAAACAATTACACATACTGCTTTGAAATTTATGCACATATAGTAAAAGTATAAAGCCATTTACAGGGAAGACAAATACTAAATTAATAGTAGTATTTATCTACAGTGGAGAGTAAGGGTCATGACCTTGGGAGAGAAAGACACAGAGGATATTTAAACTTTGCTCTTAATCTTTTTATTTTTATTTTCATCCAGGAGACATAAATAGTGGGTAAATACTATTTTCTAGGTTTCAAATAGAAGTATAATTGTAATAGAAAATCTTTAGAGTTTTAATTTTTACTATCTTTGCCTTTGTATTGGGCTGGCTGGATATTTATTAGCATGTAGGCATTACACAAGAATGATAAACCTATCATTATGGTTTTCTTTTTTTTATTTTGTATTTATCAAGAAAAAGAGTAAGTTGAATTTAAAATGCTGATAAGTTAAAAATAACTATAAAGAAAATAAAAATCATAAGCATGACTTATCAAGGGTGATAATGCAAATAATTTGCTACACATAAAATTGCTTTGTGTTCAGCTTTCAGTCTGGATTTTTTTTTTCTATCCCTGTATATCCCCATTCAAGGTCCCTTCCCCCTCCCGCCACATCAGGTCATTTTTTCTTCTCCACAACTCCCCATTCCCTCCCTGGGCAGGCTGCAGACAGTCCCATGGTCCCACTGATCCAATAATGCTTAGTTCAGTCTCCACTCCTGGCAAATCCAGTTTTGTGGCCCCTCCCTCAAGAGTGAGTCAGGTGTTCCTATAGGTGGAGTGGGATCCGAAGGGTCAGTACAGGGTGTTCTGATCCCAAGCTGTTTAGTGGTTGTGGTTTGCAGCTTGGGCATGCTTGGCTTTTTTCTTGTTAGTTTGTTTAGAGACCACTAATGAGTGAGTACATCCCCTGCTTATCTTTCTGAGTTTGTGATACCTCGCTCAGGAGGATATCAAAATAAAAATAAATTTCTACATCAGTTAATAAAACCTAGATTATATTAAATTTAAAATTGCACATTTAATTTAGCTTTACTTGTTAAAATATCAGTATAAAAAGACATGAAACAATATTTGTGTAGTTTGACATAAATTTAAACTTAAATTATAACTTCTATGGTAAGCCATATTTAATACACCATTTTCTGGAAAGCATATTCATAATAATTCATTTAACCATAATATTGATTACTTGCTTCATTTCCACTGACATGATAAAATATATCATAGAATATATATAAAAAAATGCAAAAAATGCTGACAAAAACATGAGAGGAAGACTTTTTTTTTTTTTTTTTTTTGCTTACTGTTCTAATTAACACTTTGTCATTCATGTGTAAATAGTCAAGACAAAAGCTAAACTAGTCACAACACATCTGTGGTCAAAAGCAGAGAGAAACAAATTCATGGATGCTCTCTTTCTTTCTTGCCTATACTCAGATTAATTTCTCTATTCATGTAGAGTTCAAGACTCTCTATTTAGGTAACAGTGCCACTTACAGTGAGTGATATCTATCTACAACAGTTGACTCAAGTAAGATTTTCTCCATACACATCTCTACAGATCAACTCTCACTGAAAGTCTCATCACCAGGTGATTCCTGGCTTGTTCAAGTTAAATTAACTATCATATCTATAGTTTTAAAAATAAAATATAAACAAAAACTGATAGGATGGGTGTAAATTATAATAACTTAATAAAATAGATTCAAGATTTATTTCTACAGGATCATTGGTATTTTTATACTAAAACTGATGCATAGAAAGAACTTCAGGGATAGAAATACTTATGCTGTATAGAACAAATTATAAACTGGCAGTAAGATTACAGGTTATTTCAATAGATTTGCAGTCAGTATTACTAAGAAACGTTGAAGACTTGCAAAATTTTACTTTACTCAAGAAGATCTTACAGTCTCTTTGTGGTCCTGGTAATAATGGAGAAATATTTTAATTTACAATTCAATAGGAAAAAGCGCAAAATTGTAAATTCATAGAGAATATAAAAATAATTTAAATGAGAATTGTTAGTTCCGCGCTTGAGAGCAAGTACACACTAACAAGGCCACACACTAGAGTTTATTTAAGAGAGAGAGGAGTCCCAGGCAGGTGAAGAAGCTGAGGAGCAAGACAGAAGTCAGAGAGGGGACAGAGAAAAGGACCGGAGCACATGCTCACAGTCGCTTTTAAGGGAAGGGGCCTGCACGGGTATGCCTCATGGGTCCAGGGAGGTGCTTCTGTACTCAGTGCTGCAGGACTTATGTAGCCACGCCCAGGGGTGTGCCTCCGTGCAAGGTGCATCCCACCTGAGCCAAGTAGGCTCAGCTACGTGGAATGCCAGGAATCCTTACAAGAATCTCTAACATAAAAAGATAATATAGAAATAATAATATAGAAGCATAATAATAAACTTTCACATAGGTGTGTTAATATAAAATATATAGAATAGAAAGGTATCCTGAGTCAAAATGTAATTTCTGAGAATGTGCAATTAATTTATTGAGTTATTTTTTGTATATTTGTGTGATTTGCATATTTATCATATGTCAAATTATGTGGTGTTCATAAAATATAAAATTTATAATAAACATATTAAATTCCATAAACACAAATTTGTGCTAAAAAGCATTACTTAAAATCAAAGAAAGTTGGCTGCCCTATGAAGGATTATTTCATATCCTGTGAAATCAATGTGTCACTTACACGTTTGTTATGCCCTTTACTACACAAATGGAAACCATAAAATATATGCAAAAATACAAAGATACTGATTAATGTTTGAAAATTAGGGAAATGACTGATAAAAAGTGTTTAAATGCTTCAAAGATTTAATGGATTTTATAACTCAGATGCATATATACAAAACATACCATGTAAATGTATTTGCCTCAAATAAGTTACTGCATATAATATATTTCTTAATTAAAATACATACTTGAAAAAGTAACTTTGGCATTGTTTTAGTCACCAAGAAAATCTCAAGCCTTATTCAACTCTGTCAAGCATTTTCTTCACAGAGTAGGCACAGAGTAGACCTGAGCTGCTGTACAGATGGATAAAGTATGAGCTACAAACTAGGGGACAGATTTGCTTGGAAATTGAAAGAATTTTTAAATAAATAATAATTGGATTAGGGATTTTAACTATTTTGTAGGTTTATAATTTTCATTGGGTCAAATTACTAATCAAAACTGCAGAGTACAATTTCAAAATAATTCTTGATAACTGTTAGTAAATGTAATATTCATTAAAACTCTGAGAAAATTTTAAAGCTCTACTAATAACTAATTGGTTTTTCAGCATTAAATAAGAAAGATAATGCAGAGAAGCACATAAAATAAATGAAATATTAAATAATTGTCATAACTAAATATAATTAGAATATGATTTATTTATTTAATTCCTAAGAAATAATTGTTATTTCAATAATTTTATTGATCAATGTGAATGAAACAGCTAAACTTATCTAAGAATATTCACCAGAAAAGAATCAAAATTTCAAAACTTGCCTATGAATAAAGGATTTATTAATGTTGACAGAAAGTCATTTAAAAATATAACCTAAAATATTGTTTTTAAAATCAAGATGCAATAAACCATTATGAAAGACCTTATATCTTTAAGATATTGAATAACAGGTTGACTGATTCATTAACTAATAATAAGTGGGGGTAGATGATATTTCTAGGAACAGAGTAAGTTTTTCAGAAACTAAGCATAAAACAGATGTCTCATAAAATGGTTTTAATATTAAGTTTTATGAAGTTAATTTCTATTTTAAGTGTTGAAGATTTTGAATATATTAAGAAGCTCTCAAATTATTTCACCAAGGCACAGTAATATGAAATAATTGCTAACAAACAAGAGAAATTTATAAGCAGCTATAAATATTGTTGGGTCTGAATATTCACAACTCCCTTGTACAATGAAAACTCAGTTGTTAAGAGCATGTGCTGCTTTTCAAGTGAACATGGTACTATGTTCTATGTACTATGACCAGCACCCATATGACACCTCACAACACTCTGTACCCCTGTTTCAGAGGCTCCCACATCTCATGTTATATTTGATTACCATACACGTGCAGTGTGCACATATTCACTTATGTATACATATATGCACATAAAATAAATTGATTTGCTTATTATACATGTTGATATCATTTTTCTACATGTAGGTGTAACTCTTGACAACAGACATGTGCTTTAGGGTTTCTATAAATTAGACAAATGTACTTATTATTTTCTTGTGAAAAATTTGCTTTAGTATATTTAAAAATATTTGTGTTGTAATAATGTGTCAATTTCTAGTCTTTAAACTATATTTTATAATGTGATGTGTCTGGAAATGTGAATAAAAATTCTATTCACCTCAAATAAAGAAGCAGCCAACAGACTAATGAAGGTTTCTCAAGTTTAGCTGAGAATAAATGAGTTTATTGGGGTTAAATACAAGGGCTCAGGTTTCCCCATTGGCTGCTGTTTAAAGAAAAGTCCTAATTGGAATCAATTTTTAACCTCTTATCTACTATAGACAAGGACTCCATCCAGTTGGTTAGAAGCAAGTAATGGCCTGAATCTCAGAGGAAGGTTTTATGGCCCTCTTTCATTAAATATGGAAGACCTACCTATCTGCTTTATTGATATGTTCATTTTGTTTCCTTGGTGATGGCCAAGGTCTCCCATAGTTAATCACAGCTTCATGGTTTCCATGGTCATGTAAAGACAAGAAAAAACAGTCATGCTACATGGGAATAGAATATTAAGAATCTGTTAGTCTTATGTAAAGGGTTAGGGTTATGTATGTACTAAAAAAATTAGTTTTGTATGACTAAATTGAAGTATTGTTTGAATATTTAAAAACACACATACATGTATAGGCTTATATACCTATACATATAAGATGTGTATCTGTGTGTGTGTGTGTGTGTGCATGTGTGTATGTATATAGTATGTCATGTTTTTACAGAAAACATAAGCTTGCTGGGCAGTGGATCTTGATAATTAAGTCTTAGAATTGCCAGAATTGCCAGATTTCTAAAATTTTCTAGTTTTTTTTCCCCTGTATTTATATTCTGGTTCACTTACTCCAAATTTTCTGTTACTCTACAGTAGATTTATGCTAAATAATTCTTGTTTCTTTTACATTAAAAGTGTGCTTAGGACCTGTGAAGATGTCTCAACAGTTAATACACTTGCCGTGCAAACAATCAGATCCCATCTACATATGAAAATCTTGTGTGGGTATAGAGGTCACCTATAATTATAGGCTTGGAAAGCAAACTCTGTAGATGCCCAAAACAAGACATCTAGAATTTCTTGTTGAGAAAGTCAGTTATATTTTTGTTGAGAGATCCAGCTTCACTGGAGAAGGTTGAAAAGTTATGAAGAAGTATTATGGTTATCTTATCAACTAGGGGATATAATATACATGTGCACAAGTCTATCTACACATATGTGGACACATCTATACATACACAACATACATAAATATACAGAAAAAGGAAAAATAAATTGTGCCTAGAGTCTGCAGTTCTGCTGTTAATGTGTCTGTATTGTTATTTTATTTCAGTTATTGCATTCACAAATTATTTTCTCAAAGATGATAGCATTCTTAGAAAAGACTCCATCTTAATAAATTCACTCACTTTCTCCTATTTTTATTTGTAGTGCCTATATCGCATTGATTCTCCTTGCATTCTCTTATTTTTAACATTTTTTGTTTTATTCTCTATAATTCCCAATGCTTTATATGAAGTGGATGACTTCTCATTTGTACAAATGTGTAATTTTCTATAAAAAACTATCTACTGTCCTTGACTATGTTTATAATGTTTAAATGTTTTATATTTCTTGAAGAAACATGTATGTCTGAGAGTCCCAGAAAGAATGGCATGATTGAGCATGGACAAGAAAATTTAATCATGTTCTCTTTCCATAGAGCTGTCAGTATGTAAATCCCGTCTTGTCCAGAGTTAAGCACTGACGAAGCAGAAGCTGCATCATTTGCATAAAACTTAAAAACTAATAGGACATAACTCTGCTGCTGGGCTTGTCATTTGTTGAGTAGTTCCTATAGTGAAATCCTTCTTAAGAAAAACATCTCCATCACAAGAGAAAATGAGTCTAGCTCTAAGAAGTGAGCTTACAGGAGATGAAACAAATGTTAAAAAAAGGAAAGAACTCTTTGAAGAACAGAAACAAGAGATGAAAGACAGTTTTGAGCTATTGATACAGACAAAGGTGTACCCATAGATTATTATAATGAAAAGTGGCACTGAAAACCTTGGGTTTTAATTTTTTTTAAAAAGCTGATGAAGCATTCTTGAAGATTATCACAGAGAATCCACAAGCAAAATCACCTTTGAAGACTATGATGATACTGCGACAGACTTAATATTGTAAGAAGACCTACATGAAGAGATAGTGAAAGAATTTAAACTACTAGATGATGATGATTCAGGTAAAACAAGCCTAAGAAATTTCTGGTGTGCTGCCAGAGAGTTTAGTAAAAATGGAAAAATGGTAAAATTTCAGCTATGATAGATCTTAATAAGAATAATGATGAAGTAAAACAAAAGAAATTTATTGTTAACATGACTGATGGCATATAAAAATTACAATACTCAACATAACAATGATATACTTACCATCTTATATTCTAGTTTGTGCCTATATCTCTGATTTTTAAAAAATCCAACTAATTTATTTTTTTTCTCAAAAAGACTAAATTGACCCTTGGCCCACAGCTGATGAAGATGTGAATGACATCCGTGACTCCCAGGTCAAGCAGAAAACTTGAAGCCTTGCCAGCACCTGGAACCCTACTCACACCCAACTCCACCCTAAACCAAAGGCATAAGGGAGTACCCCTGAAGGTCCAGCTCCCATCAAAAACCCAGCCTGAGCATGGATAAACCCTGACACAACTCCAAACTGCTACTTCACTCCTTGTTGATCCCAGTGATAAATGAGAAAACTGTGAGTCATGGGCCCTTGGCCTACAATTGACTAAGAGCTGACAAAGAAGGAAATCCCAGGGAAAACTGGAGGTCCCCAGCCACCTGGCCCACAACTGACAAAGAGCCAACTAAGAACTGACTAAAAGTGAATCTAGGAAGCAATGGGCAAATGCCAGTGCAAGAATACATATAACAACATAAAGAACAAAAAAGCCCCACCAGAAGAACCTAGTAGCTCTACAACATCAAGAACTGAGCATGTTAATAAAGATGAAGCAGAAGGAAATAACCTTAAAAACAATCTTATGTAGATAATAGGAACCTTAAAACAGGATATAAAAAATTCCCTCCTTGCTGGGGAGGAAAAAAAGTGATGTGGAGAAGAGAGAGTGACTGGAAGGGGTGGGAGGGGAAAGGGAGTTTGAACAAGGATATACACGGATAAAAAAAATATGACTTTATTGTAATAAAAAATAAAAACAGAAAGTGTCACACAAATATGATTGTGGAATATAAATTGTTGTACTAAGAAATAAAGATAATTCAATTTGTAAAGAAATTAAATCAAAGAAAAGAAATACAAAAAATACAAAAAAAAATTGGCAGAGATTAACAAATCCCTGTAAGAAAATAAAAACGAAAAAAAAAAAAGAAAAAAAAAAAAAACAGGTGAAGGGAACATTCCAGAAAAAGGCACAAACTGAGGTAATGCTAGAAACAGAAAACCTGAAGAAACTAAGTAGAATTATGGATACAAGTATAATCAGCAGAATGCAAGAGATAGAAGAAAGAATCTCTGGAGTAGATAATTCAATAATGGAAATAGATAGGTCAGTCAAAAAACCACTAAAACCAAAAAAGTCATAACACAAATGTCCAAGAAATCTAGAACACTTTAAAAAGAACAAACCTGAGAATAATTTGACTTGGAGAAGAAGAATACCAGATCAAAGACATAGAAAATGTAATCAACAAAATCATAAAAGAAAACTTTTCCAACCTAAAAAAGGAAATGCCTATAAAGATACAAGAAGCTTACAGAATATCAGATAGACTAACTACCCCCCCCAACTCTCCTTGCCACATAATAATCAAGTCACTAAACCTCCAAGAGAAAAATACTAAGAGCTGCAAAGTAAAGAGATCAAGGTACATATAAAGGCAGACTAAACAGAATAACACAAGATTACTCAATGGAAACAATGAAAGCAAGAAGGTACTAGTCAGATGATATACGCACACTAAAAGAGTATGGCTGTGAATCCACACTACTATAGCCAGCAAAACTATTAGTCACCATAGATATAGTAAACAATTCTTTTACAACAAAACCATATTTAATCAATACCTATCCACAAATCCAGTCCTACAGATAGCACCAGAGGAAAACTCCAACCTAAGGAAACCAGATGCACCTATGAAATCACAACCAATTGATAATCCCACAGAAGAAAACCTCAAAGAAGAAAAACACATGCATGCTACCACCAAAAATTAAAGAAAATAACAATCATTGGTCATTAATATACCTTAGTATCAATGGTCTAAATTCACCTGTAAAAAGACATACCTTAACACAATGGATACAAAACCAGAATACATCCATTAGCTGCTTATAAGAACAACTACCTCAAAGACAGAAACAGGCTCCAAGTAAATGTATTAGAAAAGACTTTCCAATCAAATGGTCCTAAGAAACAAGCTGGTATAGCCATTCTAATATCTAACAAAATAGACTTCAAAGTAAAATTAATCAAAGGAGACCAGGATGAAAATTATTTATTCATCTCAGGGAAAATCCACCAAGATGAAGTCTCAATCCTGACTATTTATGCTCCCAATAAAAGGGCACCTACATATGTAAAAGAAACACTACTAAAGCTTAAATTTCACATCAAACTCCACACATTAATAGTGGGAGATTTCAGTTTCTCACTTTCCTCGTTGTATAGGTTAACCAGACAGAAACTCAACAGAGAAATAAGAAATCGAACAGATGTTATGACACAAATGGACTTGATAGATATATACAGAACCTTCCATTCAAACTCAAAAGAATATGCATATTTCTCAAATCCCCATGGAATTTTCTGTAAAAGTGAACACATGCTGATACATAAAGCAAATATCAATAGATACAATAAAATTGAAATAGCTCCTTTTAGTATATCAGACCACCATGGTCTAAAGTTAGAGTTTAACAAGAACAAAAATCACAGAAATCCTAAAAATTCATAGAAACTGAACATATATCAATTGAACAACCTCTGGATCAAGGAAGAAGTTAAGAAAGAAATCAAAGACTTCCTAGAATTTAATGAAGATGAATCCACAACATACTCAAACTTATGGCACACAATGAAAGCTGTGTTAAGAGGAAAACTTATAGCACTAGATGTCTATATGAAAAACCTAGAGAAATCTCACTAAAGAGACTTAACACCACAGCTGAAGGCTTTAGAATAATTGGAAGCAAATTTGCCCAGAAGGAGTAGAAGGCAGGAAATAATCAAACCCAGGGCAGAAACCAATACAAGAGATACAAAGAGAACAATAAAAAGAGTCAATGAATCAAATCAACCTAAAGAAAGAAATGCCTATAAAGATACAGGAAGCCTACAGAATACCAAATAGATTAGACCCACAAATAAGTCTGCTCACCATATAATAATCAAGCCACTGAACCTAGAGAACAAAGAAAAAATACTAAGAGCTTCAAGGGAAGGGGGCCAAATCATCTATAAAGACAGACCCATCAGAATAACTCCTGACTATTCAGTGCAAACAATGAAAGCAAGAAGGTCCTGGTCAGACATTATACAGACACTAAAACTTCATGGATGCCAACCTAGGCTACTAAACTCAGCAAAACTATCAATCAACATAGCTGGAGTAAACAAGATATTTTACATCATAACCAAATTTAAACAATACCTAACCATAAATCCAGCTCTACATGAAGCCCTAGAGGGAAATAAATCTCCAACCTGAGGAAACCAGAAACACCCATGTAACCACAAACAATTGATAAAACCACAGAAGAACACCAACCCCCTCAAAAGGAAATACAAGCTACTACAAAAAATGACAGGAAATATTGATCACTGGTTAATAATATCCCTTAATATAAATGGACTCAATTACCTATAAAATGACACACCCTAGCACGATGGATACAAAACCAGAAACCATCTTTCTGCTGCATACAAGAAACACACCTCAACTTTAAAGACAGACACAGGCTCAGAAAAGGTTGGGAAAAGAATTTCCTATCAAATGGTCCTAAGAAACAAGCTGATGTAGCCATTCTAATATCTAACAGAATAGACTTTAAAGTAAAATCCATAAAAAGAGACCAGGAAAGTCACTACTTATTCATCTCAGAAAAAATCCACCAAGACAAAATTTCAATCCTGAATATCTATGCTACTTGTACAAGGGCAACTACATATGTAAAAGAAACATTACTTAAGCTTAAACCTCATATCATACCTAGCACACTAATAGTGGGAGACTTCAAAACCCCACTTTCAGCCTTGGATAGCACAAACAGAGACTCAACAAAGAAATAAGGGATCTAGCAGAAGTTATGACCCAAATGGACTTAGTAGAAATGTACCAAACCCTCCACCCAAACAGAAAGGAATATACATATTTCTTAGCGCCCCATGGAACTTTCTCTAAAATTGACCACATACTAGGTCATAAAACAAATATCAACAGATACTAAAAATGGGTATAACTCCTTGTACCATGTCAGATCACCATGGTCTAAAGTTAGAGTTCAACAACATCAAAAATCACAGAAAGCCTACCAACTGATGGAAACTAAATGTCACTCAACTGAACCACGCCTGGGTCAAGGAAGAAATTAAGAAGGAAATCAAAGACTTCCTAGAATTTAACAAAAATTAATCCACAACATACTTAAACTTATGAGACACAATGCAAGCAGTTTTAAGAAGAAAATTTATAGCACCAGATGTTTACATGAAAAAAAAATAGAGAAATCCTACACAAGAGAACTATCAGCACAGCTGAAGGTCCTAGAAAAATTAGAAGCAAACTCACCTAGAAGGAGTAGATGACAGGGAATAATCAAACTTAGAGCTAAAATCAATATAATTGAAACAAAAAAACAACACAAAGAATCAATGAATCAAGGAGTTGGTTCTTTGAAAAAAATCAACAAGATAGATAAATCTTTAACCAAACTACCCAAAAAACAAAGAAAGAGTATCCAAATTGATAAAATCGGAAATAAAAAGGGGGACATAATAACTGATACCCAGGAAATGCAGAGCATTATCAGGTCATACTTTGAAAATTGATAATCCACAAAAATGGCAAAACTAGAAAAAATAGACAGCTTACTGGACAGGTACCATTTACCAAAATTAAATCATTATCAGATTAAATGTCTAGAGAGATCTATAGCACCAAAGGAAATTGAAGCTGTAATTAAAAGACTCTCAAGTTAAAAAAGTCCAGGCCCAGATAGTTTCAGTGCAGAATTCTCCCAGATATTCAAAGAAAAGCTAATAACAATACTCTTCACAATGTTTCATGCAGTAAAAACTGAAAGAATATTGCAAAACACTTTTCATGAGGCCACAAAAATCATGATACCCAAGCCACTCAAAGACACCACTAAGAAAGAGAATTACAGACCAATTTTCCTTATGAACATTGATGCTAAATGTCTCAACAAAATTCTGGCACACTAAATCCAACATATAAAAATATCATTCACCACAATCAAGTAGGCTTCTTCCCAGAAATGCAGGGATGCTTTAATATATGGAAAACAGTAAATCTCATCCATCATATAAATAAATTGAAGGAAAAAAATCACATGCTCATTTCCTTAGATGCTGAAAAGGCTTTGACAAAATCCAACATACCTTTATGATAAAAGTCCTTGGGAGATAAAGAATACAGGGAAAATACCTAAATATAATAAAGGCAGTTTACTAAAGCTGAGGGACAACATCAAACAAAACAAAGAAAAACTCAAAGCAATCCCACTAAAATCAGGAACTAGACAAGGCTGTCCTCTTTATCCTTATCTATTCAATACAGTTCTCAAAGTTTTAGCTAAAGCAATAAGAGAACACAAGGCGATTAAGGGGATACAAATTGGAAAAGAATTGAAACTATCTCTATTTGGAGATGATATGATTGTATACATAAGTGACCCACAAAATTCTACCAGGGAACTTATACAGCTGGTAAATGACTTCAGCAACATATCAGGATACAAGAGTAACTCAAAGAAATCAGTAGCCCTCCTATACACTAAAGATAAGAGAGCTGAAAAAAAAATAAGGGAAACATCACCTTTTATACTAGCTACTAATAGCATTGTATACCTTGCTGTAACTATAAACAAAGAAGCAACAGATCTGTTTGACAAAAACTTTAAATCTCTGAGTAAAGAAATTGAAGAGGATATCAGAAAATGTAACCCCCATGGAACTCCCATGTTTCTGGATAGGTAGGATCAACATAATGAAAATGGAATCCTACCAAAAGTAATCCACAGATTCAATGCACTTCCCATCAAAATCCCAACAAATTTTTTTTTTCAGATCTTGAAACAATACTACTCAATTTCATTTGGAATAACAGGAAAGACAGAATTGCCAAAACAATTTTGCTCAACAAAAGAATCTCAGGAGGCATCACCATCCCTGACTTCAAATTGTATTACAGACCTACAATAATATAAACAGCCTGGGACTGGCATAAAAACGGGCTAGTGGATCCATGGAATCACATTAAAGATCCCAACATTAACCCAAAACCTTATGTACACTGATCTTTAACAAAGAGGCCCAAATATGCAATAGGAAAAACATAGTGTCTTTATCAAATGGTGTTGGCATCACTGGATGGTAGTGTGTAGAAAAATGCAAGTAGATCAAAGCCTATCACCCTGCATAAATCTCAAATCCAAGAGGATCAAAGACCTCAACATTAATCCAGCCACACTGAACCTCATAGAAAAGAAAGTAGTAAATAGCCTCCAATGCATTTGCACAAGGTATCACTTTCTAAATATAATAGCAATAGCACAGACACTAAGAACAACAATCAATAGATGGGATCTTATAAAAGTAACATTCTTCTGTAAGACAAAGGGTTATTTCTGTCAATAATACCAAATGGCAGCCTACAGTGGGAAAAGATGTTTACCACTCCTACAAGTGCCAGAGGATTGAACTCTAAAATATATAGAAAACTCAAGAAACTAGAGCCCAAAACCCTGAATAACCCAATATAAAAAATGGGATTCAGAACTTTTTAGGGAATTCTCAGCAGAAGAATTACAAATGGCTAAAAGGCATGAAAAAATGATGGATATCTTTAGTCATCAGAGAAATGCAAATCAAAACAACTTTGAGATACAACCTTACACGTGTCAGATTGGCTAAGATAAAAGACACAGATGACAGCTTATACTGGAACAGATGCATAGCAAAGGGATCACTCCTCCATGTTGGTGTGAGTGTAAGCTTGTTCAGCCACTATGGAATGGAATGCAATATATCAGTTTCAGAAAACTGGGAATCAATCTCCCCAAGGATCTAGCAATACCAGTTTTAGTCATATATCCTAAAGACACACATATGCACCCCAAAAACATTAGCTCAACTATGTTCATAGCAGCATTATTCACAATAGCAAGAACCTGGAAATGACCTTGATGCCCTCAACTGAAGAATTGATTAACAAAATATGGTACATCTACACAATGAAGTACTACTCAGCAGTAAGAAAAAAATGATATCCAAAAAATTGCAGGCAAATGGATGGATTTGGAAAATATCCTCCTCATTGAGGTATCACAAACCCAAAAGTGAAGCAGAGGATGTACTCACACATTAGTGGACTTTTTTAAAAAAAAAGATGTCATTGTATACAAGAGCTCAAGTCTACAACATAGGGAAATGACAGTGCTTCACTTCTGCATTGATGGCCTGTGGCAAGGATGTGAGTGTGGAAGGATTCATTTTTTCAAAAGTCTGGCCACAGAGATTTTAATCATGCTCCAGTAAGTAAATGTGCAGCATGAATAAGCTTTTTTGAAAAAGGGGAGATCATAAGAGTGAGTATCAATCTGAGAGGACTGATAACTTCGTTTGATGGGTTGCATTGTATGAAATCACCAAATAATAAATAAAAATATATAAAAAATTTTGGCAAACTAAGTTCAACAACTTATAATCAAATATCATTTGATTATATAATATCTATATATATAATATAATATCAAAAAAATCACCCACCATAATCAAGTAGTTTTCATACTATAGATGCAGGGATGGTTTATCATACAAAAGAAACTATGAATGTCATTCCTTAAGGTAAAGGACCTGAAAGAAAAATAAACATACATAGACACCTCCTTCATTGCTGAAAAAGTCTTTGAAAAAATCCTTTTGTCATGTTTTGATAAAACATTTCTCCAAAATAAAATCCTATCAAGATTAGGAACACAGAGAAAATTGCTAAATATAAAAAAGGCAATATACAGCATGTTGAGAGCCAACATCAAACTTAACGGAGAAAAACTCAAAGAAATACCACTAAACTCAGGAAGAAGACAAGGCTGCCATCTCTCCCAATAACTATTCAATATAGTTCTCAAAGGTTTAGCTAAAGCAATAAGAGAACAAAAGAAAATTAAAGGCATATAAATGGAAAGGAAGAGTCAAATTATCAATAATTGCAATTGATATGGTCAGATATACATAACTGACCCACAAAATTCTATCAGGAAACTCCTACAGCTGATAAACACCTTCAGCAATGCAGCAGGGTACAAGATTATCTCAAAAAATCAGCAGCTCTACTATACACTAATGATAAAAGGGCTAAAAAAGAAATAAAGGAAACATCATCCTTTATAATAGCTGCAAATCACATTAAATATCTTGGGGTAACTCTAAACAAAAAAGTAGCACTCCTGTTTGACAAAATTTTTACATCACTGAAGAAGGAAATTTAACAGGATATCCAAAAATCAAAATATGGCCCATGCTCCTTGATAGGTAGGATCAAAAGAGTAATAATGACAATATTGTCAAAAGTAATCTACAGATTCAATGCAATCCTCATCAAAATTCCAACATAATCTTTTACAGACCATGAAAGAACTATATTCAACTTCATGTGGAATAACAGAAAACCCAGGATTGAGAAAACAATCCTGCTCAATAAAAGAACTTCAGGAGGTATCACTATCCTTGACTTCATGCTATACTATAGAGCTACAGTTATAAACACAGCCTGGTACTGACCAGAATTGTGGATCAATGGATTTGAATGAAAGTCTCTGACATTAACCCACACACCAATGAACACATGATTTTTGACATAGAGGCCAAACATTTTCAATAAAAAAGGATAGTATCTTCAACAAATGGTATGTGCATGACTCGATGGAAGTGTGTAGAAGAATGCAATAGATCCAAACATATCACCCTGTACAAAACTCAAATTCAAGTGGATCAAAGACCTTAACATAAACACAGCTTAACTTAACTTGATAAAAAAGAAAGTGGGAAATATTCTTCAAAGCATTAGCACAGGTGACCACTTCCTAGATATAACACCAGTAGCATAGACACCAAGAAGCATAATTAATAATTGGGATCCCCTGAAACTGAAATGCTTCTGTAAGGCCAAAGACATTGTCAATAAGACAAAATGGCAGCCAAAGAATGTGAAAAGATCTTTACCAAGCCTACATCTGTCAAAGGACTAATCTCTAAAATATATAGATAACTCAAGAAACTAGAGCCTAAAGTCCCAAATTCCCCAATTAAAAATGGGGTTCATAGCTTAAAAAGGAATTCTCAATAGAAGAATTACAAATGCCTGAAAGGCACTTAAAAAATTGCTCACCATGTTTAGCCATCAGTTAAATGCAAATCAAAACAACTCTGAGATATCACCTTACATCTGTCAAATAGCTAAGATCAAAAACATAGAGGACAGCCTATGCCAGAAAGGATGCAGAGCAAGGAGCACTTTCCTCCATTGTTGGTAGAAGTGTAATCTTGTACATCTTCTTTGGAAAGCACTATGTTGATTTCTCAGAAAATTGGGAAACAATTTTCCCAATGAATCAGCAATACCATTATGGGCATATATATACTCAAGAGATGCATAATCTTACCCCTAAGGCATTAGGTTAACTATGTTCTGTTCATAGCAGCACTATTCATAATAGCAAGAACAGGTTAACTACTTAGGTGTCCCTCAACTGAAAATGGATTAACAAATTGTGGTACATTTACACAATGGAGTACTACTCAGCAGAAAAAAAAAAAAGAAAGAAAGAAAGAAAGAAAGAAAGAAAGAAAGAAAGAAAAAAGATGACATCCTAAAATTTGCAGGCAATTGATGGATTTGGAGACTATCCTTCTGAGCAAGGTATCACAATCCCAGAAAGATGGGCATGGGATGTACTCACTCATAAGTGGATTTTTGACAAAAAGCCATGCTTCAAACTGCAATCGCTGAATAGTCTGGTATCAGAAGTAACTTAAGAGAGACATCTATGGATGCTCCTGGGAGGAGAAAATAGAGAATGTCTCCTGAACAATTGGGATCATAACCAAGGAGAGGTGGGAACAAATCATGAGAGGACATAGTTGAGTAAGCAGAGCAACAAAAAGGGAGAAAAAAAGGAGATGCATATCTTGATATAGGAAGCCAATGTAGAGTTGGAAAGAGATCGGGCCTAGGAAAACCTCCAAGAATTCACAAGATATCCCTGGCTAGGATTTCAACCAATTGTGAAGTGAGTGCCTTAACAGGACTTCCCCTATGATCAAATGAATGACCACCCTAAGTGTCATTATAAAACCTTCATCTAGCAGTGAATAGAAGATAAAGCAGATTTCATAACTAATCATCAAATGGAGCTCCCATTTCAGCTAAAGAGAGAGGGAGGAGAATGTATATGAGCAAAGAGATAGTGATGATGAGGAGGAGTCCTACAAAGATGGCTGGCTGGAGCTCTGGGGAGCTTACTGAATCAAGAACAGCCACTGGGGAACCATCTAGAAAAGGAACTAAAACCTCCAGCTGTATATGACAATTGATTGGCATGGGAAATATGTGGAACCTCATAGAGTATGATCAGACTATGTTCCTGGGCAGAAACTGGCATCTGGAGCCCATTCTCCTTCAGTAAATCCTACTGGCATGTGCCACCACAGCCGGCAAGGAGCCCATTCCCTACAGAGGAACACCTAACCCAGCCTTAATACTGGACTCAAGGACTTGGACCTACCTCAGATGGATATGCCAGACTGAACTGATCCACCTTGGGACTCCTTACCCTCCTTAGGGAATGGACAGGGGATGGGGCGGGGAAAGGCTGAGAGAGGAGGAAAGGGAGGGTAAACAGTGGTATACACGGAAAAAAAACATTTATATATGAATCAATAATGGAAAAACTTGAAGTCTTTGAAGAAATAATTAAAGAGGATGTCTTCAAATTTCAAAGAGCTCCCATAATTATCGATTTGCAGTTTTAACATAGTAAAAACTGGCCATTCTATAAAAAGCGATCTACAGTTTTAGTTCAATACTTATCAAATTCCAAAAAAAAAAAAAAAAAAAATTCAGAGATGTTGAAAGGACAAGTCTCAATTATATATAAACCCCCTTCCAAGAAAAATCTCTAAATATCTGAAATTAGCCCGAGGAATAAAAGAATTGATATCTCACCATTCTCAATTTCAAATTATACTACAGAGCTATAGTAGTAAAATTGTATGACATTGAAATATGTGGTAGTTTGAATGTATTGACACCCATAAGTTATAGGAATACTAAGGGCTGTGACTTTTTAATACTGGGAGGAAGGCGAAAAATAGACTAAACTATAGCACCCTTTGTATATTTTTTTGCTATTGCTAAGTTTCATTTTGTGAACAATGTTGGTAGTATTAATAACTTTAACTTTATATTTATAGTATAGTATTACATAAAATATTAGAAAATTAAGTCATGTGGTATATGTTATTTGGAGGTTTTAAATTTAATATTCGCTAGCTGATTTTGTTTTGGTGTACCTGTTTTCCAGATTTTCATAATAAAATATATATTTTCATAATAATATCTATAACACAGTAGAAAACATTATGATTTTGTGTACATTTGGAACAATTAGAAAAAGCAAATGAGAATAAAATATGACTTTTTTCTATTACCTGAGGGTTCATCAAGTTTGGTATTTTGTGTTTCAATACATAAGATTTCGTATTGGCCTACTTTCATTTCTTGGGAATTTAGTTCCATCCTTTTGGATTTGATAAGTGCTGTATGTATAAACCTATTTTTTCTGTGTGTCATATTCTGGAAGTCTGGGTTGGTAATAGTAAGTTGAGCTTGAATATGTATTTACTATTTAGACTGGATGAATACAGTTTTAATTATATAACTTCTTTTTGGAAGAATGTTTTAAATTTTGTATTTTGATATGCTAACACATGCAGAGAAAGCTGCAAGCCTTAAAAAAAATTAAGGTATGTTTTACCTAGGTAAAGGAATGTTCCATGGTGTATTGAAAAACAGTGGAGATAAACATTCTGAGTATTGATGGGTCAGTCTATCTTACTAAAGTTAGGGAAAATGTGGATTATGGAAGATACATCACAAAAATAATGGTTACCTACAACATCTTCAGTGGTCTGCTTCTGATAATATGCACTCTCCTAAGAAGAAAGTTGAGTTATGAATTTAAGTGAAGTATATTTAAATTTTTAAAAGTGCATAAAATTTGAGTCCTTTGAAATACTTTGCACCTACCAGAGTAGTGTCTTAAATCTTTCTTAATAGAAATTTAGCAGAAAATTAGAAGAAAATTGCATACTGGTAAAATTTTTATACAAGGATCTCAAAAAACAATATATTGTTCATTTAAATCACAGAAATTTTGAGTAAAAAATGTTTCCATGGTGGTAACAATTTTAACAGTAACTAATATATAATAAAAATTAAAAAATAATGAGCATGTTTGAGAATTGCTGCCTTGCTCATTGCCCCCTTGTACTGCACTCAAACATACCTTTACTTAATGTGAAATGACTTGACTGGATTGTTTTCACTGCCCTGGACTTTTATACACACACACACACACACACACACACACACACACACACACACACACACACACACACACTTGTTTTGATCTATATGGGGACTGGGGATGGGGAGTGTCAACTTTTCTCCTTTATTTATCATAGCCTCAAACTCTGAGTGAGCTGTTGTAGACTTGGAAACAACCGAGTTTTCCTAGGGCTGGGAGATGTTTATGTTCTGGCTCATATTTACCACTACCATAAGACTGAGGGACTGCAGTTTCTCTAGGTATTTCCTTTATCTAGCTTGAGATCCTTTCAGAACTTTAGAGAGATTCTAGAACAACTCTTAATTCCCATCAATACAATTTGCCAATGGATCTTGAAGCCTTTCTCTTGTCATTGGCAATCTCTCTCAGAGAGAGAGAGAGAGAGAGAGAGAGAGAGAGAGAGAGAGAGAGAGAGAGAGAGAGAGAGAGAGAGAGAGAGAGAGAGCTTCTGTTTGTATGGAAATACAAAAACTCCAATTGTAATTGATTCCCCAAATAGCAACTCTGATGGCATCTGAAGGCTTTGAACTCAGTGGTCCAGCCAATCAGACCAAAACAAAGAAATGATATTATCTCTTTTCCTATATCCACTACACAGTGAAGCATCTAATGATTACTGAATGAGAACACACTAAAATATATTTTTATGTCCTAAAGTTTCTTACTTGAAATTGATTTTACCCATAGGAGGACTGTAGTCTGACATTTCTCTGTCCCATCTGGCCAGTCTCACAGCTGCTTATGAAATAATTATTCAAAGGCTTAATATTATAGTGACTGCTGGGCCAGTATCTCAGGTTTTTATTAACTAAATCATATACTTTAAGTTAACATATATTTCTTATCTATGTTTACAAAAGTGTCTTGGTACCTTTTCTCAGTGTAGCATTCTCATCTTGCTTCCTGTGTGTCTGGATGACATATGCTCTGTCTTTCCTGTTCCTAGAATTCTCAATCTGATAACTCCATTTATACTTTATGCTTGCCTTCTATTTTATCAAAATTTTTAAAAATAGTAACAAGTAACAACTCTTTAAGTGTACAATAGTATTATCTCACATCCCTCCCAAAATCTAATCTTCATTTAGCTTTCTTTCTGACCACTATTCATAACACTTGTACCTAACATTCTATACAAAAACCGATACTCATAACGTATTTTTCTGGGAAATGTGAGTGTAGTTCTCTAGACTATTTCCTGATAATTGGGAACACTGCTAATCTTATGGGGACCCAAAGAAAATGTAGAAGTATAGCCAAGTCCTGAGTGGAGTAGTCTGTGGAGCTGGATTATTTTAGTAGTCGTGAAGCTATTCTGGATGCAAGAAAATGCAACATAGATGTTCTGGAATATTGTATCATCTGTGACATCTGTTCTTATTGGATTTTGGGGGGCGCTCCTTGATCAAACCTTATTCTTTAACTTGACATGAGTCTACAGGCTCTCATTTTTGTGGAAAAAAATCTCT
Organism: Sigmodon hispidus; assembly: GCA_004025045.1. Lineage (NCBI taxonomy): Eukaryota > Metazoa > Chordata > Mammalia > Rodentia > Cricetidae > Sigmodon > Sigmodon hispidus. The sequence goes on from PVIH01010042.1 coordinate 32,103, forward strand.
CCTTCAAAATAGCATATCTTTTAACATATATTTTGAAGTCAATATATTTTTGCAGTGTATAGTTGATTTAATCTAGCACCATTTAAAATTAAATGTCTCTTAGCAACTCTTGTCCCTTCATTTACAGCCAAAAACCTCAAAAATAGCAAAATAACATACAGTATCCAGACATTCTTGTGTGATTTCTACCCTTTTCTGGCTTATTATTATCATTGTTTTACTGTATTTCCTTTTTAAGGACTTCCTCTATTTTTTCCCCAAGATTATGTATATTTTTAAACATGTTGTGAATTGCTTAGATGGTTTTTCTTGTTTGTTTTGCTTTTCTGAATCTGTACTTTTATCTAACCACATGAATCTTAAATCTGCTAAAAGGCCTATTTAGAATTAAAACCTTGTGGCTAGAATTTTAGCCTGGACTAGGGTGGCTGTCTCTGACCAGAACTTAGCTTTATGACAGAGGCACTGGCAGGAGTCATGTTTACCACCCAAACTCTGGAGAATTTTAGGGTCCACACTGCCACCAAGTATAGTGCCACCACCTGCTACTCATAAACTTTATTTTAAGAGGTAGGTCCTTTGTACAAAGCCTTAAGGAAAAATTTACAACTAATGCTAAGTGAGGAAGCCTCTCTTAAAGAACTCCTGCCTTTGTTTGCCACTAGCAAACAGATCCTACCCTAGAAAATGTTGCTACTAAGAAGCTATGCTTGATTCTGTTCTTTTTTTCTTTATGAGAAGTAAGCTTAAATTGAACATATGCACCTCATGCTTATACTGTATCTTCTGTGTGACTTTCACAATCTACCATGTTGGAGCTCAAGTGGGCATGGTACTCTGTACAAGGGCCACCTTAAGAGACACAGCTAGGAACCTTTTTTTTTTTTTTTTACTTCACTCCTGTGTTCTGGGACCCTTGTAAGCTTCCATGGGCCTTATGTGGGTACATGTGTACTATTTTGGAGCATCACTTGTAGTCTGAGTTTCTGTCCTACTAGAAACTCTTAAATATCCAGCAAATACTTTCCAAATAATTGGCCCAGAGGCATAAGCTTATATTAACTGCTCTGCTAGCAGGTCAGGCTTATTATTAAATAGATCTTACACTTTAAGTTAACCCATAATGCTTATTTATGTTTAATCATTTAGCTTGGTACCTTTTGTCAGTGTAGCACTTTCATCTTGCTTCCTCTGCATCTGTTTGGCATCTGTTTTACCTTTTCTCTTCCCAGAATTCTCTTAGTCTGTTCACCCTGCCTACACTTCCTGCCTGACTATTGTCCAATCAGCACGTTTAAAACAAATAGAAATACATAGAAAAATTTTATAGTGTATAAAAGCATTATTTCACTACTCTAAAGAGGAGTTGAGATGAGCCCTGCACTTTCCCATTATATAGAGACTGGACAGAAAATATAATACAGCTACTTATCTCAGGACTTGACAGCCCCATTTTTTTCAGAATTCCCTAAAGATGCTGTTACTCCCAGATAGCAGAAATCAAATTTTAAAATATGTTCACAAACAGAAGAGGTGGGGTGGAAGGTTTGTAGTCTTTCAATGGGTTGTGGAATATTGTTATTATTTAAAGTGATCGGCTAAAAATTGTTATAGGTAATGGTTAGAAAAAAAGTAAATAGGGAAGATTAGATTCAATGTTCTTGTTTGAAAAAAGAAAAACACATTAGGCTATAAAAGTAGATTATTGAATATACTTTGAAAAACAAATACTAGGTTGTAAATATTGTAATTTGTTTAGGTTTTAGTATTTCATTTAAAAATTGTGTATATTAATTAAAAAGTTGAGGTATTTTGATATTGTACAAATAATTCTACTCTTATAAAGGTATTGTACTTATATAGTTCATCTAACAAGGTAATTCAAATTGCTAGTCTTTGAAAGTTATTATCAACTAATTAAGGTATAAAGATGCAAATAGTCATTACAATCAAACATACAATCTTACGCATGTTTTCAATGTCAAAAAAGATATATTTTAGAAAGACAGCTTATCTTCAAACATTGCACAGACCTACAGAACATACTATTTAAGATATTTTGATAACATGGGTTCTTTTTACTTTTTTGAAAATGAGACATGTCTGCTCCTGGCAGCACCAATCTACTTCAGAGATTATGGGCATCACAGGAACTCCATATGGAGTTTACTTTCTTCATTTCAAAAGTTAGCCACTGGTCAAGAAAATGTTCTTGCCTCAAATGCTGACAGTATCATATCCAAAATGGAGAAGTAGGACGCAGAAGAACGTACTACCAAACTTTGTTAAAACAAGATAAGAAGGTCTTTAGGAATACCTTTCTTCCACAGATAAGACTTCAGATATGCTAAGCCTTTATACTAAAAATAGATGCCTCAACATTGCAGAGAATCTTAAGTGACTGTCCAGGCAGCCAGCTGTTTCTATCATATTTTTTTCACATCTTTTGTACTTGTGCTTCATGTTTACTCCATTAATATTGTTTTCTTCTTGGATCTCTGAGCAAGTTAAAGACTAAATAGTCATAATTTCTCTAGATACAGATTTAGAAAAGTAGCTGACTAAGATGTGTGAAGTGTGTCAGTTTAAGAAACATCGAAAGTTTTCAGTTGGCATTACAAGCTAGATTACAAAGTGAATTATTTACAATTATTTGCACTCACTAAGGTAAAATAAATAATGAAGTAATTTCTCTAAGTTTGTCAATTTCTAATGGACTGGACACTACTGATGTAATTATTGCTTGTATATTTTTATATAGTTACTGTATTTATTGTATATAGTTTTTTCTTATATTAGTTATAACCTCTTTTATTATTGACACAAAAGAATATATGTGGTGATATATTATATATTTACTAAAATGACCTGAGATAATAGAGGACAGAGCCAAGCTAAGAAGGTCAAGGAGTTTTGCTGCACGCCCGTAATCCAAACACTCAGGAGACAAAAATCCTCTGGATCTTTTTGAGTTTAAGACAAACAGAGCCAGGCAGTTATGGCACACACCTTTAATACTAGCACTAGAATAGTTGAACCAGGAAATGACATAGCTGTGCAGAGAAGGAGGAGGGAGGAGTTCACTTCTACCTGGTTTGTTTGTAGCTGAGGACTCAGAGGTACTAAATCTTAGGACTCTTTAAGACAGGACCTACTCTTTTCTGCCTAGGGAGTTGGCTAGGTGAGGAGTAGCTGTGTACTTTTTCTTTGTGTTTCTGACATTTCAGCTTCTACCCAATATATGGCTCCAATTTTTTATTAATAATACCAAATAAAATTTCTATCAACATCAGATTGGTATGTTTTATCCTTGCCACACCTGAGCTACACAGCATTAACAATTGAAGCAGATCCTAGGAGGTCTTTTAACATAGACAGGACATCGTATTCATAGGAAGCACCAGGATATTCTTAAAGGCTTTCCTACCTTGTCCTGACAAGTTCAGCAGTTTCTTTTTTTGTATCCTGCTTGTCCATTTCTGGTTTCATATTATCAGCAGTTGAGGCCAGAACACTTCCCTGCCCAGTAACTAAATTTTTCTACTAACAAAGTAAACTCTATATAGAGCTTCTTCAATGCTCATAATCTTCTCTGAAGTAGATTGATGCTGCCAGGAACAGAAATGTCTCATTGTCATAAAAATAAAAAGAACCTATATTATTAAAATATCTTACATGCCATATTCAGTAGATCTCTGAAGTGCTTGAAGAGTAGCTATGTAAAATACATGTTTGACATTGAAAACATATCTAATATGATTATAAGTTTAATTATAATGTCTAACTACTAACTTGCATTTTTTATATCCCAATTAGTTGGTAATAATAACATTCAAGGACTAGAAATTTGTATTACATTGTTCAATGAACTGTATAGGTACAATACCTTGAATAAGGATAGGAATATATTTATAGTAACAAAATTAATCTCTACTTTGTATGTAATATACAAAAATCTAATTGAATGTGAAATATTTAGGACTAGCAGTTCCTCTTAAATATATCCTTATTCCTTTTTCTCAGAGTAGGTTTAATAATCTACCCTTTTATTCTATTACTCTTTAGTGGACAACTTTTCAGAAACAAAAACAAATTCAAAGATTCTATTCTGGAAATTTCATTTAAGTCTGTAGTAGATGCCTTAGAAGTTCCTTATAATGAGAATACTTCCTGTTAGAATTTATGGGTACTGATCTCTCTATCTCTACAAGACAGGGCATATCTGTTCTTTCAGACTATTATTAGGATTCATTCTAAAGAAATGTGGTGATTCTCACACTCTCTCAGACATATTGCTGGCAAAAATTTCTGCTCATTCTTTAAAATGCTTCTTCAGTCCACTAATGGTTTCCTTTGTCATTTTTAGTACATGAAGATTAGAGACTGGTACCTGGTCATGGTGGAAAGAATAAGATACTCTGTGGTGATATATTTTGTATTTAATAAAATCGTCCTGGAATATCAGACAACAGAATCATCCACAGTCAAACCATGAGGGTCAGAGAGTGCTGATCTATGCCTTTAATCTCATCACTCAAGAGACAGAGATTTTTCTGTATTTCTGTGAACTCAAGATGTAACAATCAAGCAGTAGTAGCTCACACTTTAATTCTAACTCTAAGATTATGAAGCAGAGTTGAACCCAGAAGTGAAACAACTGGGCAAGGAAGCTATTTAAGGCACGAGTAGGCAGACATTCATGCATTCTGGAGAAGCAATCAGCTAGTCTGAGGACTCTTAAGATAGCATTTAACCCTGTTTGACCTGAGAAGTTGGCTGAGTGATAATTGACTGCGGTCTGTTTTTTTTTTTTTTTCTCTGATATTCAAGTTTTCTCTAATATCTGGCTCTAGGTTTTCATTAAATACCAACTAGAATTAGTGTAATAATACTCTAGTATTCTGAGCCCCAAATGGAACATTAATATCATGCACTTCAGAGATCACTGGATATGATGGGACAGAAAGAATCTAAGACCCAAAGATGGGAGATAAGAACAATGTTTGCTAGACATAGCTGCATATACAAAATCACGGAAGTTGTTACAGTATAGGCAAACACATAAAAGTTCAACCAGGACAAATCTTTAACATCAAAAGGGAAAGTGGGTAAAAAGTCTCCATTCCAAATGGGAAACAATTGAGAACTGATGGTTTCTGGGTGAGGGAGGATCAGATTTTTCCCTAAGAGCGTGGCTACTCATTGGACAATTATGTTCCAGTAGATAGCCACAAAGCCAAGGATAGATGAGCAGTACAAATTGGACATCTTGTGGTTTAAAATAAAAAAGACATAAAGTTGCATGAATAGGGAAGTTTATAGTTAATCTGGGAGTATGGTAGGTGAAGGTGAATTTGATCAAAATTTATTGTTCAAAATTCTTTTTTTTTTTTTACAAGAAAATAGCCATTTGTAGAAGTCACACAATGCTTTTAACAAGTCCAAATACAATTTTGGAAAACAAATAAGGCCATTGGATAAATAAATATACATACTAGCAAATATAAAAGAATTTCTGGTTACGAATTTTCATCGATTCTCTTTTAGAACCCAGAGAAAAATGTTAGTAAATCTGGTCAGGACTACATATATTACATGGGATTAAAAAATACAACCAACTAAAATATCCTCTAACAATGATGCAAATATTTAAAAGAATGTCTTAAAGTCAAACATTCATAATTGGAAATAGCACAATTTTAGTAGGTCCTTAACAGTTGTAATGCATACATGGTTAGCTTGCTGTGCCTCATGGTTCCACAGCCCCTGCATTTACTACAGTCATGTTTGCGTGTGCACTAACAGCTGGGCACATCTCAATTCAAAAACTACAGACCTCCAATTAACTAAATAGAAGTGTTCTACAGCTATCAACAAAGAGAAGATATGACTGGAAGATAATCTACTGAGATGGAAAGTGGCTAAATTGTTTATTTGTAATTTACTTTAAACTTATTCAAATAAAGTAATGGAAAAAATAATATATTAATTTGATCTCAACTCTCAGGTCATATAAGCTTTCCCACAGGTTTTTTTTTTTCCTCTACTGAAGTCTGTCACTCTTGACTTACCAGCTAACTTAAAGGAGCTCTTCTCATATGGGCCTGCTTCTTTTTATTATTATTAAAATGCCCACAAACACAAGAGTATAAGTGTTTACTTTTCTGTTTAACGTTGTGGGAAGGAAGGGCTTTGAGACTATATCAAGAAAACTTTCAATAATTACTCAGGTCAAAAATTCAGATCTTGTATAGGTTTTGGGTTTGCTATATAAGCATAAAAATGATGTGGTCAGATTAGGGCTAGGGTTAGGGCTAAGTTGGATACTCTCTCTCTGCTTTTTGTTTGGTTTGGATAAGGGTTTATCTTCTTTCTCAAAGAACCAACTCTTTGATTCATTGATTCTTTGTATTTTTCTCTTTGTTACAATTATATTGATTTTAGCTCTAAGTTTGATTATTTCCTGTCGTCTACTCCTTCTAAGTGAGTTTGCATCTCATTGTACTAGGGTTTTCAGCTGTGTTGTTAGTTCTCCAGTGTGAGATTTCTCTAGGTTTTTCATATAGGCATCTAGTGCTATGAATTTTCCTCTTAAGATTACTTTCTTTGTGTCTCAAAGAGGATTCAAGACTCTTTTCTCATTTTACAAACTAAAGCTCCATAGCTATTTGTTAACCATGATGTTTTTGAGAGAAAAGGGGATATCATAAATGGTAGTCCTGATGTGTTATAGACCCAGGGTAATATTTTCTTAAATACAAGAGCATTCCACAAAAACATTCTTTCTTCCCTCACACAAACCTGTTCAAAACTTACAATTGCTATAAACCAAGGCACATTAGTCACAAGTAGCCAATTCATGTCCACACCATGGGTAAAGTATTACTCTTAGGCTCTTTAAAACAAGATTTCAAATGTTTCTATAACAGCCATTTTAACCACCTGTGCCTTTGTAGAAGATCTCCATGGTCCCACAACTGACCAGGAATAGAAGATAATGCTATGACTCTGTACAAGAAAGGAACATTAACACAAATGTCCAAGGTTGAGTTTTCTGCTCCATGAGGGAAATTGTACATGAGCAAGTCAATCTGAAGGGCAAGCAAGTGAATCTGATTTGTATGGACAGCATAGCTCAGCATAATAATAAGAAAAAAATTAACTGCTGCCTCACACAGAGATGCTCCCCTTTCTAATCCAGTTCTGCCCATAGTGAAGTGTCAGAACTGACATTATTTGCATAATGAGAAGTGAGATATAAAAAAGAGCAGTTCCTTTGTAAGAAACAGCCTGGTCTACATTTAAGCAACTCCTCTAAGGCCATGTCTACTGTCCATTGATGTTTGCTTAGTACATGGTATACCTAATGTCTCACTAATCTAATCTCACTCCCAATCTGTTTAGCTTTTATTAAAATAAAATTAATTTTAAAAATAGTATTATGAATCCATAATTTTCTTTAAAAGTCTAAAAAAGCCATATTTTAAAGGATTATTTATGATTGCTATTCACATGTCAATTATTATTGTTTATGCTTTGTAGTTGTCTTCTCTTACATTATATATTTTGTTTTTGAGTTTATAAACTACAAGTTTTCTCTTTTCGAATTTTTGTTTTGTTTTTTCATGTCAAAATTACCTTGTATTTTGAATTATTTTGATAATTTTCTGTTAAGAAGAATATGCGTATGATTGGTTCAGTACCAATATTTCTCTTGATTTCCCTGATCAAAGATTTCAAGGTGTCTTAGAGTAAATGAAAGATAAATTATATGATCATGATTTTAAATTCTCAAGCCTGACTTTCCCACTTCAAAAGCTCATGCAAAAATATATGACACTTTGTCACCTCTGATAATTTCTCATTACTTGTACTTGTATCTGAAAGTGATTAAACTTTATGGAACAAGACAGATTATTATGGTTACAGAAATAACTGTCTCAGCAAGGCATGGTGACACAGGCCTGTCATTGCAAAGTGGAGGATCAGCATTCCAGGGCATCATTGGTTAAATACTTAAAGCCCCTCTTGAGCTATAAGAGACCCTTTCTCATAAGTTATGAATTCACTTTCTCTATTATTCCCCTATAGCAGAGAAAGTTTGAATGAAGAAAGGACTGCAGAAATTTGCCTGAAACATCTTGTAGTATCATTTGTGTTTCCAAGAAATAACAACAACAACAACAAAACACTTCCCACACAAACACACACACACTCCCATTCTAAAGTAAATAAATATTTGGAAATCTATTCTGGTTGATTTTGCTGTCATCTTGGCTCAAGCTAGAATTATTTGGGAAGAGAGACTCTCAACTGAGAAAATGCCTCCATTATGTTGGCCCATTGACAAGTCTGTGAACATTTTCTTGATTAATGATCAATGTAGGAGAGCAAGCTTACTGTGGGTGGTACCACCTCTGGGCTGGTGGTGTTGGGTTCTAAAAGAAAGCAAGCTAAGCAAGCCATAAAAAGCAAGCCAGTAAGCAGCTCCCCTTACTAGCCTCTTCATTAGTTCTTGTTTCCAGGTTCAGCCCTACCTTTAACTGGTATTGATTATGAACTGTTATTTAAAACTTTGAATGAAATAGGCCCTTTTCTCCCCAACTTGCTTAGGCATGGTGTTTTATCACAGCAATAGTAACCCTAATCATACCCTGATTTTCTGTTATGATGAAATGTAAAGTATAAGATGAAACAAACCCTTTTTTCCCCCACACTGCTTTTAGTCCTGGCATTTGTCACAACAATAGAAAGCAAACTTTAACTAGAAAAAGTTAAATGATAGCTTCACATGTAGTTCTCTTTTGACACGCAAATACAGATTTACACTGAGGAGAATTTTTCTCCCCAATTTTATCATCTGTTAACTTCATACTTCTGTTCTTTATCCCAAGTTCTCGTTTTCATATTCAGAGAGCACTGGCCAGAGAAAACAATCCAAGCATTGTCTCTATCACTCCACACCCTATCAGTGTATATAAACGCATTTATTTTTACTTTCACTGTCATATTTTTTATAGTGACCCTATAGGATTTTTATCGTCCCAGCCAAATACAAGAATATTCATTTCAACTCCATACTCTACTTCGAAACAGCATGCCTTTATCTGTACATCTATAGAAGTTGAGAGCAATAATCCCCTTAAACCCCATTCCTGAGTAAAATTGTAGTTATATTAAAGTCCTTGTTTCTAGATCCTGGGGATTACTTTTTAATTATTTTATATATGTTCATGCATGCATGCAGGTATGTGTATATGTGTATATGCTAATGTTAATGCATATGTGAGAATGTGTGTGTGCTTGTGTGTTTGCCCGTATGTGAGTGATTGTCAATGTACATGTGTATTTGAGTGTGTATATGGGTGCCTGTTTATTTCAGTGTGTGTATAGAAAGCAACACATGTTTTCTGTTTGTTCTGTGTTGTTTTTTATCCTTACCCTCCTATTTCTTTGAGGTAGAGTTTCTCCATGACTCTAGGACTCCCTTGTTTTTTGAAAGGATGGAATCTAATGAACTCCAGTGAACCTTGTGTTTCTAAGGAACTATGGTTATAGGCAGTTGTAGTCATGCCTGGTTTGTTGTTAAGATCTAGGGCTGGAGAAATGGCTCAACACTTAAGATTACTAACTGTTTTTCCAGAGGACCTGCGTTCAATTCCTGACATCACATGGCAGCTAACAACTGTTTGTAATTCTAATATCTGACAATCTTACACAGTTAGACACACAGGCAAAACATCAACTCACATAAAATAAAAAATATAAAAAAGATCTAAATCATGATTGCAGAGCCAGCACTTCAATCCCTCCCTCTAATCTATTTTTCTTTGATCTTTTCTGCTTTTTATTTGTTCCTTAATCTTTTTTGATGTAAAGGTCCTATAGCAGTGTTAACACCTGTGGGATATGCTGGGAGTTGTCTAGAAAAGTGGGCAGGAATAAAGAATGGGTGATTGTAATCATGATTAAAACAAACGTCAAGAAGGTGTCTGGAAGTATCCAAAATGTAACAGTTATTCTACACACAGTAATAACCAACAAAACTGAATGTTAGACAGTCTCATTCAAAACATTAATAAGTATATTCTCATTTGTATCAAGCATTCTATACTTAAAACAACAAACAAAAATAATCTAAAATTTTTTATGGGAGAATAAATTGGCCCTTCTGTGTTAGTAGTTTAAAAATTATTAAATATTGTAAAAAATGTATTTTCCCTATAAATTTATGTTATAGACATTTCTACTTTGCATATATGTTATGACTGTTAGCTTGGTGTTTTTATGGGAACAGGTATATCTCTGACTATATTTCCTGCTTTTGATACTCCTTTCCTCCTATTGAGTTGCCTTGTTCAGTCTTGAGATGAGGGCTTTGGTTTTTGTCTTACTGTGTCTTGCTTTATCTTGTGTGGCTGTTGTCTCTTGGAAGCCTGTAATGTTCTCAAGAGAAAACAGAGGCGAGTGGTTCTAGGGAAGGGGAGAGAAGAGAAAGAGCTGTGACAGAAGGAGAGTAGGTAAACTGTAGTCAGGATGTATTGCATGAGAAAAAAACTTGTTCTCAATAAAATAAAATAAATTATTCTCTGAAGATTAGGAGGCGTGTATACACAAATGTCCAAAAAGAATATACTCTTAAATGGGTTGTGTACAGGGCTGCACAGATGGCTCAGACCATAAAAACACTTGATGTGCAGGTAAGAGGACCAAAGTTTAAATTGTTAGCATTTATGTAAAAATATGGGAATTTCTGTGCATGCCTAAAACCTAAATTTTGGAGTAAATATAGTCAGCTCATGAGAGCTCTTTTGAAAGCCAACCTACCTGAAATATCCAACTTTAAGTTCATTGATAGACACTGTCACAAGACAATTTGAAACAGGGCAATACAAGGCACTGAAAAAAGTCTTCCTCTGACCATTTCATGTTTCCATATAGGCATGTGTACCCTCATACTAATATGTGGAACATACACATTATACTTACGTATATACACCACACACATATACACTCCAATGGTGTTTTAGAATGATACAGAGCTATGATTTTAAAAACAAAAATACTATATAAGGTGTTGAGACGGGGATGTATAATCTTGATTTCAGGAACTTCTTTCTTATAGCAAGCTTGCCCCAGATCAAGGAGATATACTTGCTTTGACTCCCATATTCAAAGGATAAAATCATGCACTACTATGTCGATCTCATTAAATTAAAATTTTCTCAGTGATAACCTTTAAAAAAAGGAACTAGGATCTCCAAGGATAGGCAATTGTCCACTGACCTGGGCAGAATGTGGAACCTCAAGGGGAGGGTTCAGACTGTGTTTCTATGTGTGGACTGACATTTTGGAGCCCATTCCCTCCAGAGGAACACCTAATCCAGTTTTGACATTAGGATGAAGAAATCAGACCTGCCTGGAGTGGATGGATGCAGATGCTGAGCTGATCTATCTTGGGACTTCTTGCCCTTTTGAGGGAGGGAATGGGGGGATGGGGAGGAGGGAGGCAGAAGGCTGACCAGGAGGTATTGGGATGGGGAAGTGAAGAAGAGCAAGGGGATACATGGGGGGAAAATTTATTTATTTTAATAAATAAATAAAAATAAATGAAAAATGATACCAACTACATAAATTAACATACAGAATTAAATAGCATGCTGAATTTATTTATTTATCTAGAAAGAACACTAAAATTTAATACTCATAATATATTAGTTTATGAAAAGCAAGCCAATGAAATATAATCAGAATTCATCATAATTTTACTATAATAAAGTGGATTAATTATTAATTTCCAACTGTCTCAACATATATTACTTCACTGACTTGGGGTGAAATACAGCCTATAAAGAAATACTTTATTCCTATGACATCTCAGAAATCAGGTGTGTTTATTTGCATACATGTTCAAAATTGCAGGGCAAGAGGATGAAAAAAGGAAATATTTGCCTTCATGGGCTATCTGACATTAAAGGAATATTCTGAGTTGGTGTTTTCATCTTACTCCTTCAGTGCTTGGAGCTGTGACTGACAGCCATTTAAGATTCTAAGATGAACAAGCATGTCTGCTGATAGCACAGGCAACAGGTATCTGGAAGGTCCCCGTTAATAGTCATGTAATGATGCAGCAATTTAATCTTCGCTTACATAAAGCCACAGAACATCATCTAGGCAATTACCTACTTGCGTTTAAGGAAATTCCCATGCTATTTTTACTTTTCTTAGCCAATCCATTTAACTATAAAGTCAAAGTCATTCTTACATGTATTTTCCGGTGGCATCCTTATTTTTCAGATCATTGTAACTCCCTTGATTGTTTAAACTTTGGTTATAGATGAAGTATCAGCAAGGTCTGAGATGGAGTATTAGAAAGTAAATGCCAGTTTCCAAGTTCTATGCTACCACTGCTCCACACACAGAGTGTTACTTCTATAAACTCACGTAACTCACATGCAGAGCTGAAGTTAAGAATTTGTAAGACTAGAAAAAGGCAAAAGAGCTGCATTTTAATGCTTGATTGCTCTTTGGTACAGTTTCTGAATATAATACATGCTCTAAGTAACTACCAAAACATAGACCATTGTGAGAAATATGTCATCTTTGATAGGTGGGTGAGATAGTTGTAATGTGGAGGAAGGATACATGGGTCATTCCAGTAAAATCTTATCTAAAAGGCAAAGGTTTCTACTCAACACCAGAAGATCTACTTGCAGTATGTTTCACTCCATACTGGATGATATGTGTGTGATGTGTAGTGTGTGTGTGTGTGTGTGTGTGTGTGTGTGTGTGTTTGTGTGTGTGCCTGTCTGTCTGTGTCTATGAGTCTGTGTATATCTGTGTCTATGTGTTTGTGAGTCTGTCTGTCTTTGGGTCTGTCTGCTTGTGTGTGTCTGTGTAGGCATTACATGTGGAGATCAGAAGACAACCTCATTTCTTGTTACTTTTGTGTTTCACTTACTTTTTCTGATATGCAGCCTCTTCTTGGGCTTCATTTCATGCAGTAGTCTAACAACCTACCTGGCCAGAGAGCCCTAGTGATCTCCCTTTCTCTACCTTTCTATAACTGAGATAATAAGTTGTACCAATATGCCTGGCTTTTACATGGGTTAATGAGGATTGAATTTACATGGGTTAGTGGGAGTGCTGTTCCTTGATTTCCAGACTAAGCCATCATTTCAGTCCTATTTGTTCGTTTCTTTTTTTTTTTAATACAACATACTATTATATAGCTTTCCTTAAGATCACCATGTAACAGTAGTCTCACAGTTTAGATCCTTCCATCCTCAGCTCCCCTGCTGCTGGAATTCCAAGCCAAGCCCATTCACTGACTGATGACATACAATTAGTGGACTTTCAAACACTTAGCAGTTAGTCTCCTAAAAGCTAGGAATCACTATCTATATCCATGCAAGTTCTTCAAGAAGAATACAAATTCTTCAAGAAGAATAATTTTACCAGACAGAAAATATAAAAAATGCATGCCAGAGAGATAATTACTCACAAGAGAATATGAAATATATAAGAAGAATAGGAGATTGAAATCTATTTCTTGCAAAGGTAGTACAAATTTAAAACAGCATAGGGTTGCTTGGGAGTAGCACTTGAAGGAGCTCTGTTGTAAAGATTTTTAAAGGTACCTAAAAAAATATTTCCTCCCTTCTTTCTAACAGGCTCCATTTCAGGCTTTCAGGGTGTAATGCAAATTAAGGTAATGCATTTGATTTTCAGAACCTCATCTCTTCCTCAGAGCTTTCCCAATTATCATTATCCCTGGTAATATCAAGGCTTTGAGGAAATAGAAAATAAGCCTCTTTTTCCCTCTTGAGCTAAAGCAAAGATTATTAATAAATCTCTCTTCTCTATGAACTGATCCTATAGCAGACAAAGATTTAAAGCCCATGTAGCATTAGTTTTAAGCATATACATGAAACAGAACTATATCTACATATCAGAAAGAGTTTATAACTAGAAATTAGTTAGAAAATTTCAAAATATATTTTTAAGCTTATCCTATCTGAAAGAGGGGATAAAATACTTAGTTAGATACATGGTATTAGAAGTTAAGTATGTGTTTCTCAATAAAACCTATACTTCATTGTTAAACTCTGACATGTGAAAAACAGACTGAACATTGATTTTTATATCCTAGCATGGGGCTATTTTTATCCAAGCAACTAAAATGATTAAAAGTTAAAACACTCTCCTCATCCCTACCCACTATACACCTTGTAATTTCTTTCTCCATATTTTCACAGCCCTAGCATTTTCCACTGTTCTTTCAGATTTATTCATCCACTGGCTGCCCAGTTCGATTTTATATGGAAGTGTCTCCACTCAAATCTACACTTTCCAACTGAAGTTTTGTTATCACTCTCTGACTCAGCTCCAAGCTTTAGTGCCATCTGGCAATCTATCCAAAATAGCTATATGATTTATCTACGAAAAACACTGTGTATACATAATCTTTTTAAAGCAATTAACTTATTAATGATTTAACATTTAGTTTTGTTTTATTTTCTATGAGATAAAGTCAGTATTCTGGACTAACTTTGAGCTTCTGATCCTTGGGTCTTCAACTTTTGAGTGAAGAGATTCTAAGCATATGCCTATGTGATCCTGAGGGTGAAATTCTGGTTTCAGTGCTAGGGAGCCAGCACTCTGCCCAGTGAGCTATATCCCAAATCAAAGAAATTCATATTTGTGAAATTAGTGTTTTGTCACTGAACATAGCATGTAAGCATTCAGTGAAGCTTGTTCATTTCTGAATTATTTTACTTCCTTTCACAAACATCTCTTTGCTTCCAGACTCCCACTAAATGAACATCTCAGTTTCAGACTGGCTATGTTCTCTGTTGTCCCCTACAATTCCCCTTTCAGAGCCTATCTGCATCTCAGCTACTGTAAATAAATGTTAGCTTCAGTGTCTGTATCTGTCTAGTTAAACTTCTCTCATTCTCGAGAGAAACTTTTGTATTCTTAGACTAGATTTCTTGGCTGTATTTGTTTCCCCCAACTCCCAACAATATAATCTTTTAAACAGGGTTATATGAGACTGAAGAAATAGTTCAGTGGTTAAAAGCACTAGCTGTTCTCCCATGGGTCTCAGTTCTGTTGCCAGCAGCCTTGCTAGCAGCTCAAATAACCACTTTGAACTCTAGCTCCTGGAGATCTGATATCCTCTTCTGTCATCAGTGGGCACTGCATTCATACATGTATAAACACACATAGTTAAAAATAAAACCAATTTTTTCTTTTTATAATTATTTGTATTGACACTTTGCAAATTGGACATCATGGATCTGATCACACTCACTTCCTAGTTATCCCAGGAATGTACCACCCACCCTTGGGATCTCTCCAAAGAAGAAGAAGAAGAAGAAGAAGAAGAAGAAGAAGAAGAAGAAGAAGAAGAAGAAGAAGAACAACAACAACAACAACAACAACAACAAAAACAACAACAAAACAACAACAATTCAAGTCCAAATTGTGTTGCTCATATACTCACTGGAGCATGGTCAAGGACTTTAAACAAAACCTACCTTCACATGCCCACCAGAAACCATCCATTGTGGAGAGAGATATTTTTGCATTTTTTGTTTTGCAGGTTTTTTTTTTCAAGGAGAAAGGTTTTATTTTAGCTTATATTTCCAGGTTACAGCTTATCAATGAAAGGAAGTCAAGGCTGCAGGAACTTGAAAACAGCCATGTTATATCCACAGTTAAGAACATGAAGCCATGAATTAATGCATATCTCTGCTCTTATACAGATCAGAATTTCTTGCCTAGGGAATACAGTTTTTAAAAGTTTTCTTCAGTTGCTTTCTGTCCAGCTATTACTTATTTTGAAAGGGTGGGGTACGAATTGTCATATATGCATTCTATTTCCTTCTTTGTCAACTATGAGTTTGCAGTTATCAATACAAAGGCAAGAGTATCTTCTTTACCCTTTACTGTCAACAGGAACATTGATCATGGACTTCCACGTGGTCTCCAGCATGGTATCCAGTGGCAGTACATAAACATGGCCCTGTACCCTGAAAGGGCCACAGATACCATCTTAGTATGTGGTAATTGCACAGGCCAATGACATCAACATGGCCTTAGACTATATCAGGGCCAAAAATTCAGTCATGGACCTTGGTGGCAAGATGGACCACAGGATACCAGCATGGCCTCAGATGGCTGCACAGGCTACAAACATCAACATGACTTCAAGTAGCAGTATAGACCATAGATATCTTAATGGTCTTTGGTGGTAACATTGACCATGCCCTGTATTGTAGTAGGACCATGGCCATAGCCATAGGTGGCAGCATGATCCATGGAAATCAACATGGCCCCAGACAGCAGAACAAACCATGGACATCTATGAATCTGGAGAGGTAAGTTAGTAGCTAAGAACACTTTTTGATTGCTCTTGAAAATGACCCAGCTTTAGTTCCTAGAACCTACATGGTGGTTCAAAACTGAATCTTTTAAGAAAGTTTAAATAATATCATATGTGTAAACATACCTGCTACTTTTTAATTCACTCTACTTTAAGAACTTTGTCTTTGTGCTGATGTTACTATTTCTGTGTTTGTTTGTTTGTTATTTCAGTAAGTTGCACATCTGCCTGGACAAAGCCAAGTAGATACAATCTACCTAAAAATCACAAACTCTTCTGCTTTTATGTTACATATATTTGTGTGTGTGTGTGTGTGTGTGTGTGTGTATATATATATATATATATATATATATATATATGTATGTGTGTATATATATATCGACAGTTAAGAACAGGAAGCCATGAATTAATGCATATTTCTGCATTAATTCAATGCAATATATATATTGATTGATTGATTGTAAGGTCAAGGTCAAACTTAATGTTAAGCCCTCTCTTTTTGCACAGCTAGGTCCATAAACTGTTTTTATCCCAGCTCTATTTTAAGTCTGTCTGTACTCATTGGTAAGCATATAACCACAGCAGCAGTTCTTAAGAAAAGAAGAAAGTTCTCCCACCAGATAGGTTTTATGTTCTTACCACAAATGTCAGGTTCAATTATGATTTCCAAGATTTCCTTACTTTAGCTAAACTCTGGATCCTATCCAGCCAGAAGAACCTTCAAGTCCATACTTTTTAACCAGATGATATTGCACAGAAGTACAGACCCATTCTTGATTATTTAAACTGCCACATGTACCAAAAAGCATAGGTGAATGTTTGTGGAAAGATCAGTGGCTAGGAGGAGTGGGAGGAGGAAGGGAGTTTGAATAAGAGGATACATGGGAAAAATGAGACTTTATTCAAAAATAAATCAAAAATCAAAAACAAAACAAAACAAAAAAGAGAAACAAAACAAAAAATTATCTAGGCACACAATATATCACATTTGTAATTTTTAAAAGAAATTTGCTTAAAAGTATAGTAAAAAATCTTAAGTGAAAAAAAAAAAAAGATCAGTTTTGACTATGTTTAGAGAGGACAAGGCCACCCAGTAAATCAATACTAGTATCACTTCTACCTGTGGCTCACTTGGCTGATCTTCTCTGTGTTTTGCTATTTGATTCTCTTCCCTATTCTCACCCACCATTAACATCTAGGTAATGAAGTCGGGATGCTACAGAAGCCTGCCTCCATCACCCTAACTGGCTGCATTGTCTGCCTCTTATTGCTTGATACAAGTTACTTGTGACCTTGCTCTCTCCCCATCTTGTGACTCTAGTTCTTTTCAAAAGACATGTAGAAGTGTAATTATAAGTAGACCATTTTACTAGTGGCAAGTGGTTTTCAGCTGTAAAAGAACAAGCATATAATGTATCTCTCAAGTGTTACCCCTGGGCCAAGTTCTTCAATTGATTTTTAAAAGCTGCTACAAAAGGTCATTAGGAAACAACTCACTATAAAAAGGAAGCTTTAGCTTGTTTAGTTAGTAAAATATATTCATGTTTTTGTACATTTGATCTATACATGAACATAATCACTAATTTTATTTAGTTTCATATATAATGAAAAACATTGTAGTTTGGGATGGGAAAATGGCTAAGCAATTACCAGTATTTTTTGTTGCTGTTGACAATGGTGCACACCTTTGCCAGCACTTAAGAGGCAGAACCAAGTATATTTCTGCAAATTCAGTGTCATCTTGAGCTACACAAAGGGTTCCAGGAAAGCTAAGGCTTGAGGATGATACAATGTCTCAAACAGACAGACACAAGTTGTGTGGGACTATGCTCTTGTACACTGTAAATATTTGCCACTGTAAATATTAGTTTAACAAAACACTGATTGGCCAGAAGCTACAAAGGAAATAGAGGCTGGGCAATCAGACTAGAAGAATTAGGCCCAGCAGCTTATAATTAATGTAGGCCTCTGTGTGATTATTTGAGACTAAATGGCTGTGGGACCCTTGAGAAAGACAGAGAAACTTCTGACTACTAGAGTCGCTCCTCTTTCAGAAGAGTAGTCTGGTTCCCAGCACTTGTGTTTGGCTACTCACAACCACCTGCCCTTCCAACCTAGGCAAAGCAACATACACACACACACACACACACACACACACACACACACAGAGAGAGAGAGACAGAGACAGAGACAGAGAGAGAGACAGAGAGAGAGAGAAATAGGCAAATGACAAAGGGGGAGAGAGAAATAGGAAAAGTGAGAAGAGAGAAATGGGGGAACAATCAATCAAAAAAAAAAAAAGACAACCCAGAACTTTATAGTACTATGTGAAGTTTCTTTTATTTCTTCCTCTCCACTGTTTTTCAATATTAGCATGGACTATTTATGCTTCATGTCTATAGTTCATAAAAATTTATACTAAATACAAATACATATAAAAGTTGAATTCTACAGGTGGAAGACTTACAATTGATTGTCTATCATAGTCCTAGGTCACTTTTCTTCTAAAACATTAATTTGACTTGTAAATTATGGGTATTTCCAATGACATCAGCACAGCTAGAAATGCCCTTCCACACCATCACACTTTTAGAGCTGCACTGTTGGAACTGTCTGTTTCCTCTCCTTTAGAAGATGATAGATATGAATTGGTGGAATAAGGTGAACTTTTGTCCTACTTCTGAGCATTGACTTTAGTTTTTTTTTTCTTTTTTCTTTTCTCATCTCCAGACAGAGCCTTTCACTTTAATAGTGAGCTACGGCATCTAAGGCAGAACCAGCAAAAAAAATATTTCCTATAGTTATTCTATTTTGGGCTTGGCTTTCTTGTCAAGTACCCATTTTTAAATGTGGTGATATTATTAGCAATTTTTCCTGTCTCTATTCAGCTCTGCTTGGTGAGCTTGCCATTCTCTGGAGTGCCAGGGACCCATTTCATTAAACTATGTATCATCTTCAAGGCAGGAAAAATTGAAGGTAGAAGGTTTTGTGGCTGGGTTAGGGTCCCAGTGCCACCACCAGTAGACTTTCCTGGTTATAAATGATGGCTTGTTCAGGCTCTCTATCCTGCATTACTATGAATCCTCACTAGAGTTATCATCATAGATTTTAGGGTATTTCTACTTCATTTTGTTTCCATATTACCCCTGGGAGTCCCCTAATTCCTGTCATCTCGCTCCATAGTCTTTCTTTCCAGTATCCCCACTCATACCTGATCCTTCTTGCTTCTGTTCCCAACCATTTCAATTCACCTGCAAAAATCTATACTATTTTTCCTTCCTAGGGAAATCATAGACTCATAGAAACCTCTTCTACACATACACAGAGTTCCTTTCTTGTTACTTAACTCTCTGGGTCTGTAGATTGTAGCATGAATATCCTTTACTCAATGGCTAATATTCACTTATAAGTGAGTACTCACCATGTTTATTCTTATTTTTTTCTGTCTCTTTTGCCTGCTATTGGAGCTCATTTCCTCCTACTGGGTTGCCTCATGCAGCCTTGATATGAGGCTTTGTGCCTAGTCTTATTGAATCTTGTTATGCTGTTCAGTTGATATCACTGGGAAGCTTGTTCTTTTCTACAGTTTGAAGGTATTATATGAGATATTAGCAATTATTATTCTTAATATTATGAAGAATATTGTCTATCATGTATCTTAGTAAAAAAAATAATGACTGACTAACCTCAAAAATAACTAAAAATGGATTAAGTGGTTTATGTTTTTTCGGTTAATAAAACATCTATTTTATCTATATTAGAGACATGCAATACAATTCTTCAATTTTAATTTTTACCCCTTAAAGCAAGTCTATTTTGAACTTTCACACCACAACAAATCTGTTGGGATAAGGAAATATGATTCTATCAAAAAGGTTTATGGTGTGTCCTGTGTCCTAAATAAGATGAAGAAGGAACTATTGCCTCTTAGTGTTTAGAAGGATACCAAAAGTAAATGAAAATATAGCTAAACAAAACAATTTCCAGAAAAATATCCTCATCTATTTATTTTTTCATTACATTCCAAATGAAGCCTTTGCCATGTTAAAATGAAATAATTAATAAGCTGTTTATTTGAAGCACATTCAAAATTTTTCCTCACATTTTTGATAATTTCTTGTAAGGACTAATGTTCTCAGCAAGTCAAGGTCTAAGCAGAGAGGAAAGATGTTTGTGTGGTCCATGAAGGGGTGCATTTCCAACACAGGAGGCAGAGGCAAAATGCTCCTGATTTAAGAGCATCCTGGGCTACATATCATGATCCTGTCAAAACCAAAATGCAAAAACAAAACAAGAGAGGTGGGCTGAAGCAAAGGGGCCTTAAGGGGAAGACTGAGGAATGCATGGGGAAAGGATGGAAAGAGAAGGCAAGTGAGAAACAGGTGTGGGGGGAGAAAAGGAGGAGAAAAAAGACAAATTCCAGAGAAGTGAAAAAAATTAAAAGAAGAAAATGTTTTAGAAATACATCTCATCAATTAAGAGCAATTGCTTCTCTTGGAGAGTATTAAGGCTTGATTGCTGGTTCATACCACTTAGCCAAGGTTTTAATGAGGGTACTGGAGGTCTGAATCCATGCTTATTGCTTATGTAACAAGTATTTACTCACTGCAAAATCTCCCAAGATTCTTATTTTTTTTTACTTTATTCTGATACAGAATGCTATGTAGAGAAGGCAGACCGCTAATGCTCTTTATAGCCAACAAAGACCTTTAATTCCCAATCCTCTTTTCTCTACTCACTAAGTTGCTGAGTATATAGGCATATGTCCCCACTCAGAAGTTAGGGGTTAGTCTGTATTGACTTGGCAGTAGGTCTGTATCTCAGAATATAAACTTTCCTTTGATATTCACACTTGACTTCTATTGTCATGGTTACCTTTAATGGTAAACTTCATATACCTGGAGTCTTCTTATAGGAAAGCCTTGATCAAGAAATTTCCTAGATTGGAGTGACCTGTAAAAATCTATGTGGGTACTACGTTGAATGTTCATTTATGTAGAAGGACTCAGTCCACTGTCAGCAACACCATTCTCTAAGAAGGTGGACTGAATTATATATGAGAGCTTGCTCAGTATAAGCCTGTGATAAACCAACAGTTGGCATTTCTCCATGGATTTTATTTTTGGCTCCTGCTTAGGTATCTGCTCTGACATTCCTCAGTGATTGACTATGATCTGAATGTGTAAGACACACATCATTTTTTTTTCTTTTTACTAAGTTGCATTGGTTATGTTATAGCTACAGGGAACAAACTCCTCTATTAGAATCAAAATATCACTATAGTACTTGGAATTCCTAATTAATCTTGAGGTGATTTATAGAGGAGATTATTGATAGGAGAAGCTCAATATTGGGTGAGGAGAAGCATCCCATAATCCCACTATCATATCACAAAGTTTCAATGATCACACACTTGAGGCAAAAAGACAAAAGTGAGTTTGATGGCCAAACTTGCTTCTCAAGTTGACATACCTGACAAAAGAGAGCCTCCTGTTGAGGAGCTGCCTTTATCAGATTGGCCAATGGGCAAATTGGTAAGGTAATTTCTTGATTGCTGATTGATGTTGGAGGGTCAAGCCAACTATGGGCAGTGCCATTCACTAGGCCAGTTGGTTTGGGCTTCATGATAAAGGAGCTGAACATGAGTTTTGGAGCAAAGCAAGGTAATGGCCTCTGTTTCTATTCTTGTCTCCAAGAGCCTCTGCTTTGAGTTTCTTTCTTGGCTTCCCTCAATGATGAGCCATAACCAGTAAAATAAGATAAACAAACTCACTTCTCAGTAATTTGCTTTGGTCATTGTATTTTTCATAGCAACATAAAACAGACAAAAAATAAAGTATCTGTTAGAATATATTCTCTTGAGGACAGACTTTCTTCTAAAGGAATGTTCTAGTTCAATTTTAAATAAACACTTTTCTTCTTCCCTTCTCAGAAGTAGGAAGAGGTATTTTCCTCCAATTTTCACTGAAATTCTGGCACTGCTCCTGGAAGTAAGAGTCATGTGTGTCTGTACACCTCCAAGGCACAGCTCCATTTGGATTTAGTTCTTGGAGTTATCCGGTCAGACCCTAGTGATTTGCCAATGCCAATACACCTTTCTCTGTGTCGACTTTGTTTCCCATGGTGTGTTTTGCTTCAAGGTTTCTTTTCTGGCTCACAGTAGATTTCCGGTCCCGGTTTTCTCCACTCACTGGATACTGTGGATGGTTGACTCAGTTTTCAGTTTGCTAAGCTTCATTTTTTATTGTTGTTAGTGTGAATATAAAAGTAATAATCTCCAAACTCCTTCAGTTTTGTACCAGCAGACGGGAGTCATACATGAAGAAGATAATGTTTTCCTGGTAACTGAATAGAGTCAGACAAGAACTTCTGAAAACAATAACCACAAACATGCTCTTGCCATAATAGCGCTCCGAGCCAATCTGCACATTGGACTGATTTTTCTGTTTCTTGACATTATTTTACATGTCTGAGCTTCTGATAATAGATCCTCCTGAATTTGATGATAGGCTGAATGTTTCCTTTGAATACCCTTAGAAAATACTTCAGAATATTGTACAAGAGTGAGAGTCTGCCAGAATATCTTCCCATTACTTTCTGTAGTTTTGCATATTTTTTCCTTATTTGGAACTTTTAAGTCTCTATCTCTTTTTTTTCTTTTTACTCAGCATCATTACATTGGATCTCATCAAAATTGTTCCACTTAATTTCATTCAATTGTGATTTAGGAAGACCATCTCCAGAATACAAATTTCATATATATATGCACATACGCACACATTTTTATACATGACTAGGATCATGAATATGTATATGATTACATATATTTTATATGTATATGTTTATAATTTTATTATTCATATATACATGTATACTAGCATATATTCATGTACACATTTTTATGAGCAATGCATGCATTTAATTATATATGTCAAAATATATGTATATATGTGCATTCATATGTATGTGTGTTCATATCTACATGTTTATTCAATGTGCATATATGTATACAAATGTGTGCATACTTATGTGCATTATACATATAGGTATATGTGTATGCATATGTGCCTATATATACATACGTTTATATGTTTGAGAATATTTTCATGCATATTTATGTCTGTACATCTATGTCTTCATATATGTATGTAACTATGAATGTATGCCTACATGTATATATGTGTTTTATTTTATTACGTGAGTCTACGTATACATTATGTTAGGTACTCATATATATAGTTATACATGCACACATATGTTTGATTGTTTTATTACATATATTTATATAAATTCCTACTAAATATTAGGAGAAAGCATTTTGGGGAAGACACAGTTATGCTCTAGTCAATGCCTTTGCTGGAGTTTCTACAGTTTTTTCACAGAGTCAAGTAAAAAAAATGGAATATGCAATGGTACCCAGGTAAAATTATTCTTGTAGAATGAGAATTCTCCAGGGCATAACTGAGAACATTGTGGTCTAGTTTGCTCATGACTCAAAAGAGAAGGTCATAAAATGAGGCACCTTTCAAGAGACTTAGCTGGACACAGGAGAATCATTGTAAACTTACAAGTCTGCTAGCCTTGTATATACAGTGTCAAATAAGAAGTTGCTCTGTCTCAGAATCAAAGGCGCAAGGTGAGGATCCACACCTGATGCTGATCTCTAACTTTTACACATATACCATGGCATATACATGTCTCTACGCACACAACAGAACTCAAACACATACACAAAATAACTACAAACACGAGAGTGAAAAGACTTCCTGAGGTGAAACTTGCGGGTGCACACAGCACACAATAGCACACCTATCCAATATACTTGGTTGTGTTATAAACAGTCATTGAGGAGTTATTAATTAATAAGTCATTTTCTCACCAATAGGAATACTGCTTATAACAACACAGGGCTTATTTTTGTTGTTTTGTGAAACAGATTTTATGTGGCTCTTGGCCTGGCTATGTAGCAGAGATATCTTTGAACCCCTAGTCCTCTAGCTTCCAACTTCCAATTGCTAGGATTATAGACACAACACAATATACCTGCCTTGGTTTTAAATAATAAATGATCTTGTATAAAAAGAAAAGAGTGTGACATGTGTCAGCTACCATCAATCTCAAGTACAAAAACAAGGGGAAAAATTGCACGGAATCTGGAGGTAAGCTCTTCACCATTCTCATTACCATAACCTCCGCAAATGCTCACAGCTAACACAACAGGTTGCCGACAGATTCTTGTCATCTGGTGTGAAGACAGTTTCATAATCCTGAATGCTGCAACATCTTTTCAAGCAGGTTGGGGTAAGGCTTAACAGACATTTGTTAGCAGCCAAAATGCCTAAACACTGAATAAAAGGGGAATCGGGACTAGATTGTCAGTTGCACACTTGATCCATGTTATAATATTTATTGGGCTGTTCCAGAAGGCTTTAGCTGTGCACATTTGGTAGATGGCATAAGTAGTCATTGCTATTCTGACTGTAACCAGCTTTAATGTTTACAAGGCTTTACTAAATATTGTAGTCCTCAGGTCTGGCTGAGAAATGGGTGGTAGCATATGGATCCAACACATATTGACCCACCAATATGAAAGAACTTATGAATTGGATTTTACAAGGAGATATATTCATTCAAACTAAAGTATTGAAATTAAGTCAAGACTAGAAATTTAAAGCAAGAAAATGCAGTAGACTGAGGGAGAGTTCTATATTCTGCTCTTGCAACGTCTCTGAAAGCAAGAAGGGAAGATACACTATTTGTTTTTAAACACACATACACATAGAAGAGACAAAGAGAGAATAACATTGACAGCTCATCAAAACTCCTTGATGATTTTGCTTATTTATTTATAAATTTACTTTTATCTGAGTGAGTCTAATTATTGATGCACACAGGTTCACCATTCTGTAGTCATACCTCATAAAAAAAAAAAAAAAACCTGACTCTTTTTTCCCCCAGAAACTATCAATTTCAATAGTTTCTCAGCTTAGAGGTCTTAAGAGTCCCTTGTCCTCCATTATGAAGTGTTTGTCTGACTTTCAGATAATTATTGCTGCTGTGAGTTTATGTGTGTAATAGCCATAATATATCCAGAAGATCGTATGCTGCAGCACATCTCATGTTCAGCCTTCACTCTCTTTCCACAGTTTCTTCTGTGATAGTCCATGGAAAATATGAGGTGACAGGTAGGTATGATTGGGGTAGGTCCTAGAGAGAGTTTAAATAGAAGCAGGGAGGGATGGATATGATAAGAATACATTGGACACTTGTATTAAATTTTCTTTTTTTTTTGAAGGGACTTTTAAATAATATTTTTGAATTATTAATGAAATACCTTTTGCATACCCTCCACTGTTTTTCCTTCATCACCTCCTCCTGCCTTCCTTTTTCCCTATCCCTCTCCATCCTCTCTTCCAAGAAGGTAGACCTCCTTTGAGTGGTCAGTACAGGCTAACATATCAAGTTGAGGCAGGATCCATCTTCTCCTCCTTGTATCAAGGTTAAACAAGGCATCTCACCATAGGGAGTGGGCTCCAAAGCGCCAGTTCATGTAACCAGGTTATTTCCTGGTCCCATAGTCAAGGCCCACTAACAGCTTGATTAGAACAGCTGTCACTCTCATTCAGAAGGCCTCCTTTGCCAGCTCTCCAGCTGTCAGTCCAGAGGCAGTGAGCTCCATTAGCTTGGGTCAGCTGTCCCTGTCCATATCTCTCTCCATTGTGCTCTTGACTTTCACTTGCTTCTCTAGTTGTTCCTCTCTGTTTTTCACTGAAATCCAGGAAGTCAGCTAAATGCTGGGCTTTGGGTGTCTGCATCTGCTTCTAGCAGTTATTGGGGGTAGGTTCTATGTTGAAAAACAGGGTTATTCACCAATCTGACTACAGGAAAATCCTAGTTGAGGAATCCTCTCTATCACTGCCAAAAGAATTAGCTGGGACTTCCTTGTGGGTTCCTGTGGATTTCCATAGCACCAAGTTTCTTCCCAAGCTGATGATAGCTCACTCTGTCAAGATATCTCTCTTATTGCTCATCTCTCAGTCCCTCTCCCAACTCAACCTTCTTGAACCCTAATTTTCCAACCACTCTCCTCTCCCCTATACACTCCCCTTACAATTTTCCCAGGAGATCTTAATAGTTTCCCTTTCCTGGGGTAATCTATATGTGTGTGTGCCTCTTAGAGTTCACTCTCTACTTATCTTCTTTGGAATGTGAATTCTAGCTTGTTCATCATTTGTTATGTATTCACTGTTCATCTATGAGTGAGTATATATTGTGTTTTTATTTCTGGGTCTGGGATATCACACTAAGGATGATTTTTTTTTCTAGTTCTATAAATTTGCCTGAATTTTTTGTCATTTTCTTAAACCATAGAGTAATGCTCCATTTTGTAAATGTACCATATTTTTTTTATCCTGTTGAGAAATTTCTATTTAGATCTATACTCCATTTTTAACTGACTTATTTGGTTTTTGAATATTTAGTTTCTTGAGTTCTTTATATATTTTGGAGATCAGCCCTTTGTCAGAAGTGGGATTGGTAAAGATGTTAAAATGCTGATTGGCTACAAAGAAGACAGGAGATGTGGGTGGGGCGATCAGACTATAAAAACAAGAAAAGCAAAAGAGAGACTCCAGCAAACACAGAGAAAAGGCGACCAGGATGATGCTCTGAGAAAAGATACTAAGCCACCTACCTAATTATGGATTTGTTTAATAATTAAGAGTTAGCAACTTATATGACTGAGCCATATGTTGATCAGCATGAGATTAATATAAGCCTTTGTGTGATTATTTGGAGTTAAGTGGCAGGTGGGCTACAAGCAGGTCCAAACCTCAGGGTTAGGCTGGATAGTGTGGGCCAGAAATAGCTTACTACAGGTTTTGTCCTATTGAAAGCATCCTTTGCCTTACAAAAGCTTCTCTTTCAGGAGGTTCCATTTATTAATAGTTGCTCTCAGTGTTATATTTAGGAAGTGGTCAAATATGCCAAAGCATTAAAGGCTATTTCCCACTTTCTCTTCTATCATGTTTAGTGCAATTGAATTTATGTTGAAGACTTTGATCCATTTTTACTTGAGTTTTGTGCATGGCAATAAATATGGTTCTATTTGCATTCTTCTACACATTGACATCCAGGTATACCCACATTATTTATTGAAGATGTTAAATTGCAGTTTTGGTTTCTTTGTTAAAAATCAGGTGTTGCTGGGTATGTGTGTTAATGTAAGGTCTTCAATTTATTTTATTGGTCAACATCTAGGCTTTTATGTCAATACTGAAATGTTTTTATTACTAAAGATCTATGGTAAAGCTTGAAGTCAGGGATAGTGATACCTTTGAAACTTCCTTTATAGTATAGGATTCTTTTGACTATCCTGGGTTTTATTGGTGATGTTATTGCATATGAAACTGAGTATTATTCTTCCAGGATCTGTGAATTATTGTGTTGAGATTTTTTTTTTTTTGAGACACAACAACCTTTATTGGGCTCACAGTAGGAGTCCATTGGTCTTGAGGACCTCTGTGAACTTGCTGATTTTCTTCTCCACATTCTTTTCGGCCTGTTTCCGCAGCCTCAAGAGATGCTTCTTTTTCTGATAGTGGATCTTGGCCTTCTCCTTCTGTTTCTCCTCTAGAGTGGCTGTCACTGCCTGATACTTCCACCTGACCTCATGAGCCAGACGCCCTAGGTAAGGGAACTTCCTGGTAGACTTCAGCCGCACAACCTTGAGGGCGGCAGGAACCACCATCCATTTTTTCTTGTCCTAGGGCAGAGGTATCCCATCAAACACCTTGAGGCGTTCCAGGGCAGCCTGGCCTCGCTTGGTCTTGTTGGGCAGCATGCCTCGCTCAGTGTGCCAAAAAATATGGCTCGGTGCTCGGAAGTGGTAGGGGCCACCAGAGTGGTTGGTGTTCATGCGCTTTCTGAGAAACGCCAGGTACTTTAACTTGTTCCTATAGAAATTTCCAGAAATGTTGATGCCCTCACAGCGTACAACCACCACCTTCCGCCCCAGAAGCACCTGCTTGGCCACAATGGCCACAAGGCGGCCAAGAAGATGGCTTCAGCCGTCCAACTCTAGAACTTGCCCCTCTGCCATCTTCGGCAGCCTCCTGGAAAAAGCGTGTTGGGATTTTTATGTGGATTGCATTGAATCTGCAGATTGCTTTTTGTAAGATTGCTATTTTTAGTGTTAATCCTAGCAAAGATCATGGGAGATCTAACCATTTTTCTGCAATCTTCTTCACTTTCTTTTGTCAAAGCCTTAAAGGTTTTTGTTTTTTTTTTTTTCCATTCAGGTCTTTAATTTCTTTTGTTAGAGTTACCCCTAGATATTATTTGATGCTATTTGTAGCTATTATAATGGATGATGTTTCCTCAGTTTTTTTTCATCTCTTTTACCATTTGTATATAGGAAAGCTGCATTTTTTTAGTTATTCTTATATACTGCCATATTACTGAAGTTGTTTTTCAGATGAATGTGTTCCCTGTAGAATTTTGGTGGTCACTCATATGTACTGTCACATCATCTACAAAGAACAGACTTCTTCCTTTCCAATTTGCATCTCTATGATCTCTGTATGTTGTCTTATTGCTCTAGCAAGAACTTTGAGTACTATATGAAATAGATATGGAAAGAGTAGACAGCCTTGTCTTATTCCCGATTTTAATGGAATTGATTTGAGTTTCTCTCCATTTATTTTGATGCTGTCTATTTATTTGTTGTATATAGCTTTTATTATTTTAAGTATGTTCTCCTTGATCTCTCTAAGACCTTTATCATAAAATGGTGCTGAATTTTCTCAAAGATTTTTTGACATCTACTGAGATGATGATATTTTATTTTGTTTATATGTTAAATTACATTGGCAGATTTTCACTTGTTGAACTATTTCTGCATCTCTGGGATAAATCCTACTTGATCATGGGAGGTCATTCTTTTTGACAAGTTCTTGAATTTGGTTTTGCAGTATTTTATTGAGAAGTTTTATATCTTAATTGCATCTTTGTGTAGTTTGAGTATCAGGGAAATTGTAGCCTCATAAAGTTTGAAAATGTTTCTTCTGTTTCTATTGTGTGAGACAACTTGAAGAGTATAGATATTATCTCTTCTTTGAGATTCTGGTAGAATTCTGCACTGAAACCATCTGGCTTTTTTGGTTGGGATACTATTGATGACTGCTTCTATTTTTTGGAGGTTAAATGTCTATTTAGGGTGTTTAATCTATTCTTGACTTAATTTTGGTATTTGGAAGCTATTCAAAAAATTTTCCATTTCTTTTAGATTTTCCAATATTGTCAAGCACAAATTATCAAAGTATGATCTAATGATTCTTTGTATTTCCTCAATATCTGTTGTTACGTCCCTCTTTTCTTTTCTGATTTTGTTAATATGGATGTACTTTCTCTGCCTTTTGGTTAGTTTGGATAAATGTTATTCTGTCTTATTAATTTTCTCAAGGAACAAACTTTGTTTTATTGATTCTTTGTATTGTTCTCTTCGTTTCTATTTTATTGATTTTAGCTCTCAATTTGATTATTTTCTGCATCTTTTCTCCCTGGGTTAGTTGGACTCTTTTTTGTTCTAGAGCTTTCATTTGTTCTGTTAAGTCACTAGTGTGAAATTTCTCTACTTTCTTTATGTGACACTTAGTGCTATGAACTTTCCTTTTCGAACTATTTTCATCATGTCCCATAGGGTTGGGTATGCTGTGCCTTCATTTTTATTGAATTATAGAAAGTCTTTTTTTTCTTTAGTCTTTCTTTGACCCAGTAACAATTCATGTGAATGTTGTCGAGAGTCCATGAGTTTGCAGCCATTCTGTAATTTGTATTGTTGTTGAATTCTAACTTTAAGGCATGGTTATCTCATAAGGTAAAGGGCCTTACTCCAATATTTTTAAAAATCTGTTATGGTTTGCCTTGTTACTCAGTATGTGGTCAATTTTGGAAAAGGTTTCGTGAGGTGCTGAGGGGAAGGTGTATCATTTTTTTGTTTGGGTAAAATGTTCTACAGATGTCTATTAGATCCATTTGAATCATGACATCTTTTAATTTCTTTGTTAAGTTTCTATCTGAAAGATCTATCCAGTGATGAGAATGGGGTACTGAAATCTCTACTTATCAGTGTGGGGAGTTTGATATGTGGGTTAACTTTTAGTAGTGTGTGTTTCTTTTAGAAATGTAGGTGCTCTAATATTTGGGGTATAGATGTTCAGAATTGAGACTTCCTCTTTATGGATAATGTAATAAGAAGTTTCTGGGCCATACTAGCCACCCCAAATCTGGACCACTTGTAAGTAATACACAGACACTTGTATTAACTTTATGCTAATTAGCCCATGCCTCTGGCTTATTGCTATCCAGCTCTTGCTCTTAAACTAACTTCTTATGGTAATTAACCCGCCGCGAGATTTATATTAAGTAATGTTTTTATCTAAAAGTCATTTATAGAAAAGGGGGTGTTCGGGGGGAGAAAAGGTGGAGAAGCAGCGTGCAGGATGGTTTTCAACTGAGCGGTCTTTTCCAACCATGCCACAGGTCCAGGGCAAGGGCCCGGGTTCCTCCCTCTTTTGGGCTCTCTCCACTGGGGGGCTTTTCTTCCGGTGTTCTTTCCAGTTGACCACACCCTGCCAGGCTCCAGTACTTTGATGTAATCAGAGTTTACCTGGGTAGCTCTGGTTTCCCGCTACACTAACTCATGATTCTTATCTTGTTTAGCCATGTTTAAACCACTCATCTTGAATATTTTACATTGATATGGATTTTTTATATTGACAGAATTTTAATGTTATTTCTGTTATCCCATATATATGTTTCTATTCTTGTTTCAGGTTTTGTACCTACTCAGCTCATTTTAAAAGGTTATGTATAGTTTATTCTTTGAATGCTGTTTAGGCTAATAAATACAAACGAATAATTAGACACCTGTAACAATCAAACTTAGAGTCATGTTAGGTATGTTTTCAAGGTCATACAGGGGTATACTTTAAATATATAGGTGACCTTCAAACACCTTAAAAATTGATAGAATATGGCATTTAAAATGTTTTAATAACATAAGGCTTTTCATGACTATAAGACATATCTGCTCCTAGCAGTACCCATTTACTTCAGAGAAAAAAACAGGCATTGAAAAACCTCCATATGGAGTTTGCTTTCCTCGTGGCAAAATTTAGTCACAATTTGACTAGAAAATTAAAATTGTTCTTGCTTCAGCTACTGATATATGCTATTGAAACTGGACAAGCAGAACACAAAGGAATGTGACTACCAAATTATTTTAAGACAAGGTAGGAGAGTTCTACAAATTTTTGAATATATTAGGTATTGTAGGATTGTAGGCCAAAGTTGATTGTCCCAATGTTATAGAAGAATGTTGAATGACTATTCATGGAGACAAATGTATCAGTCATTTTATATTTTTGGAAGTTGTTTACAATTCACTTCACTTATTCAGGTAATATTACATCCCTGTGAAATCTTTGAAGGAGTTTAATTGCAATTATAGTTTTTCTTAGTTATACTAAATATAAATTAAGTGCAAAATTTAAACTCAACAAGATAAGGTAAATATTTTTCAAAAATGTCTGATACAAATGGACTAAGCATTGCAAGTAGCTGATATTTGCTTTTATTATATAGCTTTACTGTGTTAGATTTAAACCCCTCTCTTTTCTTAGACAAAAAGGGCAAAATATTGTCAAATAACCTTTAGTGTAAAGATTTATCACTGTTATTTATTTAATAAAAGCAGAACAGCCAATAGGTAGGCAGGAATTTCAGGGTAGAAATAACAGCAGGAATAAGATCTGAGATTCACAGACTCACCAGCCAGATGCTTAGGAAGCTTAATGAGCTTAACACTAAAAGTAAACAAGCTACACAAAGGAATATAGATGAGAAGAAATGGGTTAACTGAAGTTTTAAGGGCTAGTGGACAAACATAAGCTTTCAGTAAAGCTTATGTAATTAGTAAGATGTCTCACTGTGATTACTTGTAAGGAGGGTGGGGAAAAATCCACCCATATTTTATTACTTATAAGCTTGTTATACAAATAAAGTTACAATTTTGGGACAGCCAATGAACTCATTGTAGTGTATAATGTTTTATCATTTCTCTGGTTATTTTTCTTCAACTTGACACAATCTAGAGTCACTTGAGAAGATCTTAGCTGAAGAACTGTCTCTATGTGACTGACCCTTGGCCATGTCTGTGGCATGTGTTTTACTGATTGACTTCAGTAGGAAGACTCAGCTCTCTGTGGGTGGTGTCAACCCAGAGCATGTGGTCACTGATTCTCAGTATGCAGAAAAAGTTGCTTTACATATGAAACTGTTGACTTTATTCCTGATGTGTCAGAACTAATTTCATTATTTATTCTGTTACAAGAAGTAAATAGAAATAGAAATCATCTCTTTTATATAACACACATCCAATTCTATGTGGGTCTGCCAAGTCCTCTAGAACAAGGTAATGATGAAATTGATAAATTATTAGTAACATATATGCTAGATATTTTTATTAAATCATAGTTTTATTAAAAGAAATCATATCAATAATAAAGTTTAAAAAAAAAAAAGGATTTCTCCCATCCCTTGACAACAAGCCAAAAATATTGTAAGATGTCCTACCTGTTTATACTATAACAAAACTCCATTACTAACAGAAAGTAATGCTAAAGGTATACATAGAAATAAATTTTGGCAGATGGATATGTTTTATTTTACAGAATTTGTGGGCAACTGCTTTGCGATCAGAAAAAACTGATTCTTCAATCACATATTTCCTAGTGTGGCTATCATGGAAATACCTGTACAAATTAAGACTTACAATGTTCCAGCATATGTCTGTAGTAAAATGAAACAGTTGTTTGCTAATTGTAATATAAAGCATATTACAGGTATACTGCACAATCCTACAGGGCAAGCAGCCATAGAAAAATCAAATTGAACTCTAAAGGAGATACTAAATAAACAGAAAGGAGTAATTAAGATCCCCCAAAATAGACTACATAATGATGTATTAACTTTGAATTTTCTCAGTGCTAATAGGAAGAAACAACAACTGCGGAAAGATATTGTATTAAAAAAAGAGAAAAAACCCTACTGAGTTAAATCAGCCTGTCTACTTCACAAATGTGTTGACCTCAGAATGGAAACAAGAATATATGCTACATTAGGAAAGGAGTTTTGCTTTCTTTTCAGCAGGTGACAAAAAGCTATAGATATTATCAAAATTAATAGACTCAATTTGAACTGGAGAAACTTCTTGAAAAGGAGAAATGATGGCTCATCTACACATGTTTAAAAAAAAAAAAACACCAAATAGGGGTTGGGGAAGGGTTTTGTTATTGTCTTTATAGATAAATGAAAGTATCCATCTTCAAAAAGTCAATAGTCCTTAGAAATCTAGACTTCTAAAGCAGAAAAGAAAATTATCCATAAAAAAATTTACAAGTAAATAATATTGAACCTATTGATTCCAATATACTCTACAGGGTAAAATTCTATTGCCTAACATCTGTATCTACTTATAAGAAAACTTGAAGTCCCAGTTTAATTATAAACTAAAGCTGTCGGCAGAGTCCCAGCACATCTGTGGCAGGGGCAGATGAACTCTGCCTGTCACCATACCCATAGCTGCTACTGAGGGAATTTGCATGGCTACCCACCTTGACTCCAACTGAGTGAACAGATAACTACAGGGGTCCCTGAAGGACAGACTCAGACCCCGCCCAGAGGTGAGGAGGGGTCACCAGGCCCAAGCGCCTATATCCCAGCCAGGGAGGGAGAGTTGAGCTCCCATTGATTCAGGTTCTGTTTCTGGGACCAGGTGTCATCTGCAGAGTCCCAGCACATCTGTAGCAGGGGCAGATGAAGTCTGCCTGTCACCATACCCACAGCTGCTACTGAAGGAATTTGCACAGCTACCCACCTCGACCTCGAACTGAGCGAATAGATAACTTCTGGGGTCTCTGAAGGGTAGATTCAGACCCTGCCCAGAGAGGTGACAAGAGGCACACAAGTCCGAGTGCCACAACTGTCCAGGAGCCATCAAATTGTGAACTACTAAAGTCATGGTCAAACGTCAGTGCAAAAAATTACATAATAATACAAAGAACAACATGGTAACTCCAGAAGAGAGTGGCGATCTTACAAATATAAGACCTGAACTGAGCAATGAAGAGGAAACAGAGGGAAGCAACACCAAAAATTCCTTTTTGTTGATCATCGAAGCTCTCAAAGAAGATATGAAAAATAGTCTTAAATAGAAGAAAATACAAACAAAAAATTGGAAGAGATGAACAAATCTATGAAAGAAACATGCCAGGAACTAAAAGCTGAAATAAAAGCTGAAATAGAAGCAATAAAAAAGGCACAAAATGAGGCAAGGATGGAAATAGAAAACCTGAAGAAAAAAA
>PVIH01010042.1:67017-78295 GCA_004025045.1 Sigmodon hispidus
AAGACTCAGTAGCTCAAATAGATATATCAGTCAAAGAAAATAGTAAAACTAAAAAAGCCATAACTCAAAATGTTCAGGAAATCTGGGACACCATGAAAAGACCTAATTTGAGAATAATAGGAATAGAAGAAGGAGAAGAATATCAGCTCAAAGGCACAGATAATGTTTTCAATAAAATCATAGAAGAAAACTTCCCTAAACTGAAGAAGGAAATGTCTATAAAGATACAAGAAGCTTACAGAACACCAAATAGATATGACCCCCAAAAAAGTCAGCGTGCCACATTATAATCAAGCCACAAAACATACAGAACAAAGAAAAAAATTTTAAGAACTGCAAAAGAAAAGGGCCAACTCACATATAAAGGCAGACCCATCAGAATAATGCCTGACTATTCAATGGAAACAATGAAAGCTAGAAGGGCTTGGTCAGAAGTTATACAGACACTAAAACAGCATGGCTGCCAAACTAGAATACTATACCCTGCAAAATTATCAATCACCATAGATGGAGTATAAACTAAAGCTGTCTTTGGGATTAGATTGTGGTTTTTCTATTCTCTAAACACAAGCATGCTTGTTAAAAGAAAATGCAAAATCTCTGTGTCATTTCAGAAGTACTACCAGATATGGGATTGATGAATAATTCAAATGGAAGGAGCTATTTTTTGTTACACATCATATAATATATAAATTTTTATATAAAATGTATGAGATTATATATAAGATTTAAACTTTTTCTCATGATATTAATGTTCAGAGTACTAATTCATTCTAAAAATGGCTTTATCTAGCTCTCTATACATTGTTTTGTGTTTGAACCTTTATTAGTTTTTTGTAGTGAGTCATGACAGGGCCTAACTGCAACCTTTGAAGTCTCCAAAAGGTAGATGTGGTCCCACAATGATGATTTCACATGGACTATGACAATGCTGTTATGCTGAAAATACCAACTAAAGATCAGATTTGGGCAAAAACTGCTCAGGACAACTTTTGAGGTGGCAAACTAATATGAACCAACCTCATGGACTACTCTAGGTAGGACTTAAGACAATTCTCTCACTTTCCCATCATAAAGAGACTGAACAACAAATGATACAGGTACTTATTTCAGAATTTGGTAATTAAAATTTCTTTCTAAAGATCCCCTAAAGATGCCATTGCGCCCAGAGAGCAGAAAGTAAATTTAAGAATACAATGTCCACATTCCCAAGAGATGGGGTGAGTGGTTTTTGTTCTTTCAATGGGTTATAGATTGTCATTGTTTAGCATGATTGGTTACAGATTGTTATTGGCTATGGTTTGGGAAAAAACTGAACAGCAGGACACACAAAAAGGAACTGCTAAATCTTGCCAGGACAAAGTAGGAAGGTCTTTAAGAATATCCTGATTCACAGAGAATTCTGTCTGAAATGCTGGTCCTGTAGGGTGAAGATGGATGCTCCAATACTGCAGAGGAAACTTGGGTGGTTGTCTAGGCAGTTAGTTGTTTCATTTTCATATTTTTTCAAAGTTGATTGCTTGCAGTTCAAGTTTACTTAATTAACATTTTCTTTTTGGGTCTCTGAGGGAGTTGAAGATGAGATAGTTATATGGTTTTCTAATGACAGTTTTAAACAGAAATTCATTAAGAGATTAAAAGGGTATAAGTTTGAGAGACATCAAAACATAGTTTTCAGTTAGCAATACAATTTAGATGGAATGTGAATTAAGTGCAAGTGTTTGAACTCACTAAAATAGGGTAAAAATAAAATGTTTTCTTTGAATTTGTCAATTGTTTCTGGAATGGGCATTACTGGTGTAATTATTGCTTGTATATATTTTATATTGTATCTATTGTGTATAGTTTTTCTTATATTTGTTATAACCTTCTAATTTTTGACACAAAAAGATATATGTGGTAGTATATATTTAATAAATTTAATTTGGCATATCAGAGTCAACCAGATCTAAGCCAGGTCAGGGAGTGGTAACCCGCACCTTTATTCCTTGTTTTAGGAATGTGAAAAAAAAAGAAGTTAAGATAGCTGGGTAGTGCAATAGAAGAGGGTTTTTTTTAGCTTTCTCAGACACTTTCTTTTCTTTTTAGCTGAGGATAGAGTGACTTGTGGTTGGAAGATTCCTGGAGACAGGTCCAAGGAATTGACTAGAGTTCATGCAATACAATTCACTGACAACATTCTCTTTTTCTAACATAGTTCTAGAGGAGTACATGAAAATTCTTATGAAGATTACACACTGTTTCCCCTAGGAGAAACTGGTTGGGAAATTTGTATTTTCAACAAATGTCTCACAATGACATTTATGTCTTCTTTAGTTTAAAAGGCACTTTCATGAGCCAGTATTAATGGTTTCTTTTTTATTTTTGTTTGTTTGTTTTTCACAATTTTGGTGGAAAAAATGCAAACAAAGAACGAGGTGACAAGCTGTAGTTTTGAGGCTTAAATGGTGGTAGTGGATGACTGGCTTGGACCAGAACAGAAGTGGGCAGGAAGCCAAGCTCATTAAAATGCTAACTGGCTTCTTGCCTCATTTCCCAGTGGTCTGGTCATTTTTTAAGTACTTTGTCAATCAATGATAAATATTTATTGAGAATGTGTGGCGTGCTCAAGGTGTGGTGTGATTTTTCCCAGTCCCTGGGCATATGGACATATGTTGTGTTTGAATGATTGATTTGCATTATATATCAGTATTTCTTGATTCTATTGGCAGAATAGATTCACTGATACACCCAAATTGCCCTCAACAGGCTACTTATGAGGAAAGCAAAGAGGTCATTAAGTAAGAGTCAGATTTACACAGAGACCTCACAGATTATTTTGAATGCATCTGAGGCTTTAGGACCATTTTGTCTGGAGCTAATGATAGCATTCAGTCAGTAGAATGTACATCTATCATATAGGGAGCCTTTGGTTTTATCTCTAGCCTGAAATATTTAACATGGTGGTACAAGTCTCAGTAGTTAAAATGTCAAAGAGGATCAGTAGTTCAAGGTTATTCTCAGATCCATAGTCACATTGAGGCCAAACTGTGTTACATAATAATTTTTCTTTAAAAAAGAGAGCAAGCAAGTAAACATGAAAAAAGACAGGAAAGAAGGAAAGAATGAAAAAAGAAAGAAAGTAAGACAGACTTTTTAAAGTACATAAAACATGTTTTTTATTTACACCTGTGTATATGAGATATGCTGGCTGGCTATTAATATCTAGGGATCCAGTGGTCTATTTCTTGCTCAGCACTGGTATTACAGGTGACTGATACTTCAGCTGCCTTTCATGTGCATACTGGAGACCTGAACTCATGTTCTTATGCTTACTTGCTGATATTCTACTGACTGAGACAGTATCTTAACTCCTCTCTTACCATTTTAAAAATTGTATTACAAAAGTACCCATCTCTATAACAGCCTTTAGCATTTTTTCCTATGGAGGTCAGGTAAAGTTATTAAAAATAATAATTTGGATGAAATGATGTAGGTTTCATTTGGGCTGAGCCTTGATGCATTACTTCTGTTAGAAAATAATGGATCTTACAGGATTCTGGGACAAGGGGCAAATGAGTTATTTCACCAAATGTTGAAAATAAAATAAAATATCCTAAACTGTAATGCACCATGTTCATGCAAGTTCCCCATCATCTGTTCACTTTGCATAGATAATTATACTTTATGCTTGCTATTAGCACTATGCATGTTCATGTCATAACTTTACTTTCATATATATATATGCATGTGTATGTCCTTGTATATATGCCCACATATGTCCAGATTCAGTAAAGGCCAGAAGAAGGTCTTTGATCTTCTAAAGCTGGATTTATAGCTGGCTATGGGTAGACTAATGTGGGGTCTTGGAAGGTAACTCCAGTCCTCTAGAAGGGCAACATGTGTTCTAAGCACCGATCCACCTCTTTAGTCCCTGCACTGTGATGTTATTTATTGCTGCACATGAGCGTTTGTTGGAGTGATTCCAGCATCTCTTTGGGGTTGTTTGCTATGTTCTCTACTTCTGTAGCATTATGTACCATGTACTACACTGAAAATTTTCCTGTAGTAGTTTAGAGATTATTCAATTAGTTTAAAAAATTGCTAGCCTGGTCCCATGTTTTTGTTATCAAAAATATTTTTGTGCTCTTAACTAGTTTATTGAATTATGAACCAATTCTAACTCTATAGAAGGTTGTTTACTATATAGATTTTGTATCTTATTAATTTTATTATGCATTTTCTTATTATTTGCAAGTATGCATATATGTATGTGTTTTATAAAACTCAAAAAGTAAAACCACTTTTATTTGTATGTTAATGTATGTTGGCATATGCTGCCATAGTGCATATGAGGAACTCAGGGCACAAGCAGAGGGAGCTAATCCTCATTCTTTTTTATGTGTCTCTAGAGAATGAATTCAGTTTTCAGGGCTGGTCACAAAAACCTTTACTCACTGAACCATCTCACTGGGCCTAGATTCTTTTAATTTTAATTAAATGGATTCTTTGTCATTTCAAAAATGTCCGAAATACACTGGTTATTCTCAATCCCATCACTAGCAAGCTACTTCACTTCCTACCAAATCCTTTTTCTGTCTTTTCATCTCTGTTGATTTACTGAGCCTGGAGTTTTACTTGGACTATCTGCAAAGACAGAGGAATGAAGTTGTGCATTGGAGCCTGCTGAACTCACCAGATCTATGGTGATAACATAATGTTTTTCTCTTTCTCCCAGTATCTATTCATAACCAATAGTTCCCATGGGAGAAGAAGGATCTCATGAAGCTCTCATACATCAAAAACTGACATTTTAGTCTTTTTCAACCCTTATCTCCTGGGCATGGAAAGGCCATGGCACACATTAACCTACATTATTTTATTAGGAAAATTAACTCACATAAGAAGCAGCTTGCTCGATAGTTATAGAGTAAATTGGGATAAAATGTGACTTCGTTCCAGAACGCCTAATGCAGAGTATCCCACTGTGAATGCTTCTAGAGTTTTTAATTATTTTAATACTATATATTAAAAGGTAGTACACTAAATAGTTTTATGTCAACTTGATACAATCTAAAGTCATCTGATTGAAGGAAACTACTTCACTTAGGAAAATGTTCTCATATGATCAGGCTGTAGGCAACATTTTAGGATATTTTCTTGATTACTTATTGATGGAGAAGGGTCCAGCCCACTGTAAGTGC
The DNA here is from genome assembly GCA_004025045.1 of Sigmodon hispidus. Taxonomy (NCBI): domain Eukaryota; kingdom Metazoa; phylum Chordata; class Mammalia; order Rodentia; family Cricetidae; genus Sigmodon; species Sigmodon hispidus. Next base: position 72,201 of record PVIH01010042.1, read on the forward strand.
CTTTTCTCAATGAGTGGTCCTGAATTTTATGAGAAACCAGGCTGAACAAGTCATGAGGCACAAGCTAGAAAGCTGCAGCCTTCCATGGCCTCTCAATCAGCTCCTGCCTTGGTGTTTCCTCCTTTTTGGAGTTCCTATCTTGACTTTTCTCAGTGATAAACAGTGTTATGGAATTAAAACAAAATAAACCATTTTAACTCCAACTTGCTTTTTATCCATGGTGTTTTCCCACAACAGTAGAAATCCTAAGACAGGTAATTGGAATGCATTCTAAAATTTTATGAGTTTAAAGCTACACTTTTGCATTCTTTTTTTAAAAAATATACCTTTTATTAACTCTTTGAAATTTTTATACATGCATGCCATATTTAGGTCATATTTACCCTATGCCCTTGGATTTTCTCAGAACCATACCTACCTCCTTCCAACCTTATCTCCTCATTTCTTTCAAATAATTTCCTGAGTACTGAGTAAAGTTCTTACTGTGCCTATCTATCCTCATGGTATGGGACTGTGATGGATAGTTTTGTGTTAATTTGACATAAGCTAAAGTCATCTGAGAGGCAGGAACTCAATTGAGAAATTGTCCCCATAAGATCATGTTGAAGGCAGTTTCTTAATTAGTGATCGATGCTGGAGGGCCCAGCCCATTGTGGCTGGTGACATCTGTGGACTAATTGTCCTTGGTTCTTTTTTTTCTTATTTATTATGTATAAATCTCATTTTTTTTTATCCATGTGTTCCCTTGTTCAAACTCCCTTCCCCCTTCTGCCCTTCCCAGTCACTCTCTGGTGAGAGATGGGCCACTACTTACAAGCAACTAATGTTCTTGTGGAAGATCCAAATTTGATTACCAGCATCCATACTAGGAAGCTCATAATTATCTGAAATGTTCAATTCAGTAGATTTATCACTGTCTGGAAAAAGAAATTTCTGGCCTAGACTAGCCCCATGGTTCAGACCTGTTGCCACTGCTTATCTGGTCTAGCAACTTCAAAGTCTCAAAGAGACACACAGATGCTTATATTAATTTCATCCTGATTGGCCTATGTCTCTGGTACATTGCTAGCTAGTTCCTTCATCTTAATTCAACGCATTCCCATTAATCTACCCTGCCATGTGGCCCATGATTTACCTTTTATTTCCTTACATCTTGATTCTTCTGGGTCAACTGGCTAGCATCTCTATCTTACTCCATCCTTCTCATACCTATGCTTCAGATTTCTCCTCCTACTTCTGTGATACCTGACATGGTTCAAAACAATTCCTTGATTTAAAGAATGATATTTACAGCATATAAACAGACATTCCCCATCACTTTCCTTTTTTCCTAATCAAAAAGGAAGGTTTTAATTTTAATATAGAAAATTTACATATTAGAAAATAGCTACCAAGCAAGAATTACACTTACAATATGTAGTCTATTTATATTCAGCAAAATAAGAAAATATTCTATCATCTACCTTATCCTTGTGAGTATAAAGTTCCATATCTAGTATACTCTTTAAAATAACTAAGAAAAACAATACCTATAACTATTTAATCTTCAATTTCATCAAAGTCCACAGAATGTTATAATATTACCCGAGTAAATAGAAAGTGCAAGTACCTTCCAAAATCTAGAAATGACAGGGATGACACCTGTCTGTCTGAACAGTTACTCTGAGGTCCTTTGTAATATTGGAGCATCCATCTTCAGCCTACAGGTCCAGAGTCTCTGGCATACCTTTCAGTGAAGTAGGAAATTTGAAGGACTACTCTGCTCATTCTGACATAGTTCATCAGTCACTTCTCCTTGTGTCCTGAAGAATGTCTGGCAGTTCTCTATGCAAAGCAGGAACCTGAAGGACCATCTCAGCTTGTTTTGCCAAAGATCAGAGGTCACTTTCCTATGAAACCTTTGTAAGAATTTCCAAAGCTTGCATTCACCTGGAATGTAACAGTGTCGATCATCCCCCTGGGTATGGCGATGCAAACATGGGCCCACCAGACCCTCCCACCCTTTTTAAAGAAAGGGCTCACACGAGTCCCCACCCTTCTTCTTCTCTCTCTGTTCCCTTCTGCCCCATCTCTGCTCGCTGCTGTAATAAACTCTCGTGTGGTACTCCCGGTGTTGAGATTCCATTCATGCAACACGTGCAAAAAACTAACATTGATGCAGTGAGGTGTACCACCAGAGAGATGAGAGAATTCAGCAGGAGAAATACCTCCTGCTGGCAGAGGCGATCAGGCTACTCCCCCACCACGGTCTCCCAGGGTGAGCAGACAAAAGCACTCAGAAAAGCACAAAGGTGCTTGTTTGTGCTGTGACCATGTAGGCCATTACTATCGCTCATGCCTAGATCCACGGAGACCATCCAGGCCTTGTCCTAGGTGTTATGGACACCACTGGCCAGGCTGCTGTGGCCCTGCATCAAAGAGTGGGGACACAATAAGCTTGGATGAGGTGCATAATGTCCTGGGACTGGCCAAGGATGAATGATAGTGCCCAGGCCCTCTTAGTATGCAGAGAGAGCCTCGGGTACATGTTGAAGTTTCTGGCTGGACCATTTATTTTCTGGTGGACACTGGAGCTGTGTTCCCAGTTCTGCAGGAGTATTGGGGTGCACCCTTTCTTTCAGGCCTTACAATTGTCGGGGTAGGAGGCAAATTCATGCGACCTTATCAACACCACCACTTAATTGCATTTTTAGAGGAATTCCTATTACTCAGTCATTTTTAGTTATGCCAAGTTGTCCAACAGCTTTGAGGGGAAGAGATTTCTTAGCAAAAGTGGGAGCTTTCATTTCATTTAGTGATCACATTTGCCTAAACCCAGCCTCACCAGCCGCTCCAACTATTTCTCTGCTCCTTTTACTATCCAATCAGTCTGTAAGTTCTACCTTCCTGACAGTCGGCTTCTTCTCCGCCTCCATCACCTGCCTTCTTCCCTCACTCCAAAGTGGATGGGACCATATAGAGTAATTCTGACAACTCCTACAGCCGCTAAACTTGAAGGCTTCCTGCATTAGATCCATTTGTCTAATCTTAAACCTATTATCCCCCTCCTCAAAATAGCCAGACAAGAGATCCAAAATCTTAAAAAACCTGCTCCAAGCTTCCTTTGCAGCCAGCCAGAGCAGAAGCAAAGATAATAAACAAAGGGCCCCAGGCAGTCTGCTTAGCAACCCAGGTAAATAAAGGATTGTTCAACTCTACAGTTGAAGCAGCCACTCCCTGAGGATGCATGTCAGGTAAAACAAAGATCATTCCCCACCCCCACCCCCACCTCCCCACCCCCCACCCCGAAGGAGTCCAGGTAGGCAAAATACAGGACACTTTAATCCTTTCTCTTTGCCAGACCTAGCAAGGATCTGCAGACATTAACATGCAGGCAGCAGACAAGAGAATCCCTTAGCAGAAGAAAAGAAGCATTCACAGGTTCCAGAAGGGTTTGGGTTCCAGGACCAGGGGCTGTCTGTGGAGCTTGTCCCTATACACTCTGTAGCAGACAGACATGAACTCGGTCTGCCAGGGTCCCTCCCAGCTGCTGCTGAGGGATTTTGCATGACCATCCACCTTCAATGGATCAAACAGATAAGGACTGAGGACTCTGAAAGACAGTCTCAGATACCACCCAAAGGTGAGGTGGGTTCATCAGGCCCAAGTGCCTGAATCCTTGCCAGGGAAAATTGTGTTCTGGCCGGGTTCTGGTTCTGGCACCAGGGGCTGTCTGTGGAGCTTGTCCCTACACACTCTATAGCAGAAAGAGATAAACTCGGTCTGCCCGGTCCTTCCCAGCTGCTGCTGAGGGAATTTACATGGCCACCTTCCTCAGAAGGATTGAAGACTTTTATTTAGAGGTGGCAGGAGACACACAAACCCGTGTGCCACAACTGAAAAGGAGACACCTAATCATGAACCACTGAAGACATGGGCAGATGCCAGAGCAAAAATATAAATATAATAAGGTAAAGAACAACAAGACAACTCCAGAAGAAAGTGGCAGTCCTACAACTACAAGCCCTGAACTGAGCAATGAAGAGGAAACAGAAGGAAGGAACACCAAAAATACCTTTATGATAATCATTGAAGCTTTCAAAGAAGATATGAAAAAAATGGCTTAAAGAAATAGAAGAAAAAACAACAAAAAATAAAAAAGGGCACAAAATGAGGCAAAGATAGAAATAGAAAACCTGAAGAAAAAAGCTGGAACCACAGATACAAGCATAACCTGCAGAGTTCAAGAGATGGAAGATAGAATCTCTGAAGTGGAAGACTCAGTAGCTCAAATAGATATATCAGTCAAAGAAAATACTAAAACCAAAAAACCATAACTCAAAATGTTCAGGAAATCTGGGAAAGCATGAAAAGAACTACCTCAAGAATAATAGGAATAGAAGAAGGAGAAAAATACCAGGTCAAAGGCAGAGATAATGTTTTCAATAAAATCATAGAAGAAAATTTCCCTAACCTGAAGAAGGAAATTGTTTTTTGTATTATATAAATAAATAACTCTTTGGACCCATGTAGGGCACCATAGAAGTGGGTGGAGAATCAGAGGCAGCCAGGTAGGAAGAAGGGGTGGAGTTTATGAGTTGTCATTTGTTTTTTAAAGAAAAAGCATGTAAAAATTTAGGTGAGCCACGGGCTGCAAGCCACGTGGTGGGTAGATTTATAAAAATGGGTTGATTTAAGAAAAAAGAGCTAGCTAGTAATGTGCTTAAGATATGGGCCAAGCAGTATAAAGTATATAAGCGTGTGATTCATTTCTTTTGGGGGGCAAAAGCTGCGGGCACGCGAACCAGGTTCCAAACCGGCTCCACACGTGCGCCAGGTCATAAATCTCGAGACCCATACAGGCCAAAAAAAAACTTACTACAACAGATGGCGCCCAACGTGGGGCACGAACACCCACATAAAGCCTAAAAAAGTTTAAAACAGTTTTTTAAATTGCATATTTAAATTGATTTATGGTACAGAGACAGTGTGGTGTTCAGGCAAAAATTTAAAAATGACACATCCGCAACACACAACTTAAACTCATACGTTTTACGACAAGATTGACACAAGTGTGATTGATTTAAAGATTCTGTTTATACTAACAAAAAAAAAAACAGTTTAAAAAAGTTTTTCTCATAACAACATTTCCTGAGCCCGCTCTTTGCCAACAGCGGCAGACCGGCAGCGGGCTCCTCTGCCATATTAAAAAGCTGCCAAAAAGGGCGGAGTCAACAATTAAAGTGACACCGACCTTTTAAAAAGCTCTTTGAGTTAAAAAATGATTAAAAATTCTCAATAAGACAGATTTAGACTCTCAAAACCTCTAAACGAAATACAATGTATGTAAAATACGCATAAGCTTCAAAAAAAAATAAAAAAATAAAAAAAGCCCTTAAAAAAATAAAAATAAAAATAAAAACCACATAAAGATGACAAATAAACAAAGAGTCTAGATTATGTTTGTTGTGTGTTCTTTTAATTTTTCAACATTTAATGAGCTAATTACAAAAAGACAATTTTTTACTAAAGCTGCTGAGTTAAACCAATACTTATATTTTAAAGATGTCTTGACTTTAAAATCTGTTTATAAAAATATGTTACTTAAAAAAAGAGTTTCTGCTTTTGTCTCCACAAAAGATCAAAACCTATAAATTAGTTCTAGGCAAATGTGGTTCCATTTGCCAAGGCCACGTAAATAAACATTCTCAGCTTCCAAAAAGCCAGTTAAAATAATCCAGCTTCAAAACCCCATGACATCATCGCCCTTTAACAACAAAAAATAATAAAAAAAAGCTTCATCCAATTTCCCAAAAATATTACTTATTAATGTTTATTTTCATTAAAAATAGTTAATAGTCATAGTCAATTTCTTAAAAAAAAATAAAAAAATATATAATATAAAAATAATTAAAAAAATATATAAATTTTAATACATTAATACAAACTTAAAGTCAATTTTATTATGCTATTTATATTTTTCTACTCTTAATTAAAATATGATACTGATGTAACTCATTTAAAATTATAATATATAATTAAAAAATACAAATTAATAGTCATCTATAATAAACAAACTTATAGTCATGTTAGTTAAGTTTTTATAAATATACAAA
>PVIH01010043.1:0-78173 GCA_004025045.1 Sigmodon hispidus
GACTAGAAACTCTCAGGGCATCCAATCCCAATAAGCCATGTGGGCACAGCTCATAGGTCCACATATGCAACAGCAAACCACACCCCAGGCTCAAGCCAAATAAGGAGTTGTTTATCAAAGAGAGCACTCACCCACGGGGGGTGGAGGCTGGAAATCAGCACCATCTCTAGGGCGCAGCAGCAGGCAGCTCTCTACATCTGTGCACTATATTGTGATATGTGCAGTGCCTATGGAGTTCAGAAGAAGGTGTTGGTCCCCTAGGACTGGGATTACTGATGACTGTGATGCATCTCAGTACCATGTAGGTACTGAGAATTGAAGACAGGTCTTCTGGAAGAGTGGCCAGTAATCTTAATCATTGAGCTGTCTTTCTACACTTTGGTTTTGTTTTGTTTTGTTTGAGACAGTATCACATTTAGCCCAGGCTGGCCTTCAACTAGTATGTAGCCAAAAATGACCTTAACCTCCTCATATTCCTTCAAATACTGGGATTATAGGTATTTATATATAACCACCATGCTGGGCTGCCAGTTTTCTTTAATGATGAACCACTTGAACTTCGGTGAAACTGTAGCGACTTTAGAATTGGGTAGCTTAGTTATACAAATTTCTTTAATTTCATTATTTGTGTTTGGAGTTAGGGGAACACATGTGGGTGCCAAGAATCATACTATTAAGACTTGGCCATAGGTGTCCTTTACCTACTGTTACCTTGCTGGTCCACTTTTACAAACTTCTTGAATCTTGAATACACATGTGCTGATGTCTTGAAGTCATATTTAGACACCATGTATAATATATATACATATGGGTATATATACATATGAAAACCTATAAATATGCATGCATATGTATATGTGTAACATATGTATATGCCTTACATATATATACATACATATACATATGAAGTGGGGGCTATTGGCCCTCCTCTGTAAGCCAGTTTTTCTTCCAGATTGGAAAGACTGTTTTGCTTGGATGGCAGATGAAGTGGTTGGACTGCCTTCAGATCCCGTTGTATGGAAACAAGGTACCTTAGAGCACTGTAACCTAAATGAAAAAACAAAACAAACCCTATCTTGCTTTGGGCCAGCACTGAGCTCAGTAGAACATAGAGCAGTTTCCATTTTACAAGCTGGCTGGCAAGTTCTGCCCTATTTAACCAGACCGTTGTTGAGTTCGTGTTCAACCTCTGCTATAAAACTGGACCGTTTTTTTAAATTCTCACAACAAATGATTCCATTTCTCACAGACTTATACAGAAGGTTAGAGACCTTTAGCTTGGGAGCCAGGACATTTGCTGAAAGACTGTGTTTTCACTATAGGACAGGGAAGCTGCACCAATGAAATTTCAACAATATGGTTGCCTAAACAAGGCCTGAACAACGACAAGACTACCTGCCATGCCAAGGAGGAAGGGGAAATCCTTACGAGGCTCCACCCCTAGGTGAAGAGCTAAAGGCAATTAATGGCTGCAGAAAGAGACTCAGTCTTCCCCAGGGACCAGCCCTCTACTTGGGCTATTCAACACCAAGTGATCAGTTCTAAAAACATACATACGAGCAACACTAAGTGAATTCAGCATGTTGCATTTATATGTTTATATGTATCGGCAATGAAAAGCAAATAGTATTATATAATATGCAAAACAAAACAGAAAAGATCAAACCCGAAAAGGAAGCCTATTTTCCAAACTCACCAATGAGGATGAAATGACAATTGGGCTGAGGCTGAGAAACCTGGGATTACTGGCCGCCCGCAGGTCCCGCCTCCGGCTCCCGCCCCGCCTTCCCCGCCCCCGTGCTAGTCCCGTAACCAAGGCAACGCACTGACAGGATGGGGGTGGGAAAGCTGACTCACTCAGGCTGACGGTCACGTGCGTGGGCGCATAGCGAGTGCTCCGGCGGCCTGGGGGTCTCGCAAATCCTCAGCCGGCTTCAGTAGTCTGCCACTTCGAACCCTCCCTTGAACTGCAGCTAGTGCTTGGGCGTTGACACCCAGATCTGGAATGTTCCACCAGAGGAAAGCTGGGTGGGGAGAGGTAGAAAGCTAGGGAAGGCCTTCTGGGGGAGAGAGGACCAAGGAAAGCCAAGGAGGTGAGCAGCGGTATGAATAAGCCTGGTGTGGTGACGCACGCCTGTAGTCTTAGCTATTTGGATGGCCAGAAAGATGATGGAGAACTTGAGGCCAGCCTGGGATATATATCAAGCAAGACCTTAGCAGCCAGACGAGGTGGTGCATGCCTTTAGTCCAGAGGCAGGTGGATTCTATGAGGACAGACTGGTCTACAGAACGAGTTAGAGGACATCCAGGACTATACAGAGAAGTCCTATCTCAAAAATAAATAAGATTAAAATAAAAGCAAAACAGAACCATACAAAAGAATTTTCACTGCAGTCCGGAGAAAGCTTGGATGTAGGAAGAACCGAACCTGGACCCAGAGTGGTAAAAGGGAGGGAGATGGAGGGGAATGCCTTGAGGCTTGACTGAACCCAGTTTGTTTCGAAGTCTCCGTTATGGCAGACCTGATAAAATGTTTCCTTGCTCCTCATCTGCTGACCTTCCTGCTGGAAGGACCCTCCACAGGCAATCATTGTTTTGTCCATCGGTCTGAAGTAGGAGACAGCTTGTGTTAGAAACCTGGGTATAGCGGCGGTGGTAGATTAGTGGGAGGGGGCTTGCCTAGCCTATACTAGATCTTGAATTTGATTCCTGAAACTGGGGGAAAAAATTCCTCCGGAAGGTCTCAGGAAACCCCCACCTTCCTTGACAATTAATGCTGGGAAATGGAAAAAAGTTTCATCTGTGGTATAGACTTTGGTAAATTGCCCCTTTAGTAACCAATCCCTTGCGAATACTCCTGTAAGTAAGAATCCTAAGGAAACTCAATGAATCAACACCCACCCAAATTGTGAAGTATAAAGGAATACACCCATTACAATAGACATACCCTCTCAAGTTCTGCCATCTCTACCAAGATTAGTCACAAAAGCCTTAATTTACCCAATAAAATGCTTTGTAATTTTAGCACTGAAGAGTCATGGGCAAGGGGACCAAGCCTGGGGTGCCCTGTCTCAAAACAGCAGTGACTGAAATGCTCATGTTTTCCCTACCCTTGACGTCGTCAGAGCCTCGATTTCCTTCTGGAGAACCCAGACTGGATACCTTGCAGACTTGCCATTTTGTCGCTCATCACTGTTTCTCCAAGAAGAAGGAGGAGCATTTTGTTAGAGCACATCCAAATAGAATAAAGGGGGTTCAGTGATTACTTTTTCAAAGCATGGCAAGGTGGCTGGAGAGATGCCTCAGAGGCTAAGAGTGGTTGCTGCTCTTCCAGAAGACCAGGGTTTGATTCCCAGCATCCCCATAGCAGCTCACAACCATCTGTAACCCCAGTTCCAGGGGATCTGATGCCCTCTCCCGGACTCAGTGGGCAGTAGGCTCACACTGAAGGGGCTCATGGGCAAATAAATCTCTTTGTGCTGAGAACCTGGTCTTGGGTATTGTGTGCTGACTTTGAGGTCCCTTTTACATATATGGTACATGCAGGCAAAATACCCAAATACATTTTAAAAAATAATCGAACAAATTAACCATGTTAAAGAAGCCGACTCTGGTTCAGATATGGAGTCCTAGGAGAATGGAAAGTGAGTCTCGGCTATAATCTGGCACTTTAGTGAGACCTTGTCTCAAAACAAAAAGGAAGCAGGGCCAGGTGTTGTTACGCAAATTAAATTACACACATTAAATCCCAACACTCAGGAAGCAGAGGCAAGTAGAGCTCAGTACATTCGAAGCCAGCCTGATCTATATAGCAAGTTCCAGGACACTCAGGACTATATAGTAAAACTCTGGGGAGAGGGGGGGCTGGAGAGATGGCTCAGCGGTTAAGAGCACCATCTGCTCTTCCAGAGGACCTGGGTTCGATTCCCAGCACCCACATGGCACCTAACAACTGTCTGTAGTTCCAATTCCACGCAAAACACCAAGGCAAATAAATAAAATAAAGGTTTTTTTTTTTTTTTTTTTTTTTTTTTTTTTTTTTTTTTTTTTTTTTAAAAAGACTCTGGGGAGAGAGAGAGAGAGAAAACCCATGTAGTGCACCTACCTAGCATATGTGAGGCTCTAGTTTGGTCTCTAGTGCCCCCTCGTGTAGGACAAACTTTTCCTGAGGAGATGTAGCACACACATCTACTCACTCTAGATAGGGAGCCCAAGACACAATCCAATTTAGTAAACCAACACATTTTATTGGGGGTTACAAGAGCAGATATGACTCAAAGACAACTAACTGCATCACCAATGCCTCCCCACATGGTAACAACATACAAAACTGGGAACCTGGGTTCACTGCACAGCCTGCAGGCAGCTCATGAATCTGCCTAATGAATCTGGTCATTTTCAGGAACTTCCTGGAGTTATTTTGAGTTGTATACATTGTTTCCCAAGGAGCTTCCTTGATAGATGGAATGTTTCAATCTCAGAGAAAATTGTTACAAAACCCTTTAAAAAAGGCAGGTGTAGTGGTAATGTCTGCAATCTAGAGGCACGGGTTAGAAACAATTGTCTGGGCTACATAGAAGACCTTGTCACAAAAGAACATGTTAAGGGCCATTGAAATTGTTCAGTGGCTAGCAACTTGCCAGTAAGACTGCCACCTAGTTTGGATTCTTGAAACCTACATGGTGAGTGGAGACATTCTCCACCCACACACATATATGTGCACTGTGGCAAGTGTTCTACAACAGAGAGAGAGAGAGTAAACAGTAGATCAGTGAACCATGGCTTAAATCTAGCCTCCTTGTCACCTGTGTATAATAAGGATCCCTTTGCTCAGAGTCTTCTCTCCATTAACACTGCCTTCGCTGGTCTCTTCAGTGGCAGAATTATATGGGTAAATAAGAAAAAGAATGATGGGGCTAGAGAGATGGCTCAGTGGTTAAAAGCACTGACTGTTCTTCCGGAGGACCTGAGTTCGATTCCCGGCAACCACATGGCAGCTCACAACTGTCTGTAATTCCAAGATCTGACACCCTTACATAGTTATACATGGAGGCAGAACACCAGTTCACATAAAATGAAAATAAATATTTAAAAAAAGAATGGCACTGGGGGGGAGCACACCTTTAATCCCAGCACTTGGGAGGCAGAGGCAGTCAGATCTCAGAGTTTAAGGTGAGTCTGGTCTACACCCACAACACCCAGGACTACAAAGAGAAACCCTGTCACATAAAAACAAAAAGAAAAGAAGAAAATGCCAGTACACACTTGTTGGCTGTAGAAATGACTCAGCAGTTAAGAGTGCTTGCTTTATACTCATGAGGACTGAAGTTCAGATTCTGTATGCTCTTCTGGTGCCCGAAGGCCGAGACACATGCACTCACACACTCACATACCCTTATGAAAGTGCACACAAGATGTTGACATGTTGGGGCTGGAGAGATGGCTCAGAGGTTAAGAGCACTGACTTCCAGTGCTGTTCTTTCAGAGGACCTGAGTTCAATTCCCAGCAAAACCACATGGTGGCTCACAACCATCTATGATGAGGTCTGGTGCCCTCTTCTGCAAAACTGTATGCATAATAAATAAATAAATCTTTAAAAAAAAAAAAAAAAAAAGATGTTGACATGTTTCTTCTAAGGGCTTCTCCTGGGCTTTTGGAGACCCACTGCCTCACTGTGTCCTCACATAAGGCCTCGGGACCTCTGTCATTGTTCACTCGTGTCCCTGGTATCTTTGCGTGTGACATTTCTTTCAATTTAAAAAATGAGAGGTGGGGGAGTCAAAGTCTGGCACCAGGCAGAGGAAGAATTGTGTCCCGGGGATCTCAGCACTTCTGCCAAACTGTCACGTGACCTTGCAGGAGCATCTGAGCAGACATGGGTGACCAGGTTTGGCGATGCAGTGTTCTCTCCTCTTCTCATCAGGACATCAAAGACTAATTTGAGACTGGAAACCTGGACTGCTGGATTTACTCTTTCCGATGTGTCGACATTGAAACAAAGCTTTCTTTACTTTTTAAAAAAAGATCTATTTATTATGTATACAGTATACAGAAGAGAGTACCAGATGTCATCATAGATGGTTATGAGCCACCATGTGGTTGCTGGGAATCAAACTCAGGACCTCTGGAAGAGCAGTCAGTGCTCTTAACCTCTGAGCCATCTCTCCAGTCCCCTCTACTTTTCATTATTATTTGTCATCGGACTCCGTCATATTGAGGATGCATGGTAGTGCAGCCAGGACCCCAACTAACAATATTACATTTACTGTAATCTTCATTTTTTTTTTTTTTTTGAGACAAGGTTTCTCTGTGTAGCCCTGGCTGTCCAGCAACTCACTCAACTCCCAGGCTGGCCTCAAATTCACAGAGATCCTCCGCCTCTGCCTCCCCAATGCTAGGATTAGGATTTAAGGAGTCCTCCACCACTGCCTGGTTTGTAGTCTGCTCATAAAGTGGTTTGCCTTCATTGTATCTATTTAGTGAAAATGCTGTCACAATGTGTTAGCCCATATTCTCCCCTCTCCATGTTCAGTTACAGTTTTAAATTAGCCATTTTTACACCACACACACACACACACACCAGAAAGTGTTTAGAAAGAGGTTTCTGTTCCTTCTGTGGAATCTGATGCTAGCCTTTGTCTTATTTACTGCTTATTGCTGTGTAGATGCCATGACCAAGGAAATTTATAGAAGAAAGAGTTTAACTGGGGATTCAGGGTTCCTGAAGGTTAGAGTCTATGACTACATGGCTGGGAACATGGCCACAGCAGACAGGCACCACACTGGAGCAGAAATGGAAGAGCTTACATCCTGATCCATAAGCACAGGATGATGGCAGGCAGGGCAGAAAGAGCTAACTAGGAGAGGCGTGACGTTTTGAAACTGCAAAGTCCACTCTGATGATGTATCTCTTCCAACAAAGCCACACCCTCTACTTCTCAAACAATTCCTCCAGCTAGGGGCCAGGCATTCTATACATGAGCCTCCAGGGACCATTATCATTCAGACTACCACAGACATTGTGTTATTATCTATTTATAAACAAGTTCTGACTATATAGTGTACACTAGCCTACAACTATTTAATTAATACATTAATTAAAATTTGTTATTTTTTGATCAGTGTTAACTAGCCTTAAACTTATTATTTAATTAATTAACTTGTTAAGTTTTGGGATTTTGAGACAGAGTCTTTCTACATAGTTCTGAATGTCCTAGAACTCACTATGCAGACCAGGACATCCTTGAACTCACAGAGGCCTGCTTGCCTCTGCCTCATAAGATCGGAGATTAAAGGTATTTGCCACCATCCTCAGCTCCCTCAAATCATTTTTGTAAGGGGTTGAAGAGAATGACTTGGCAGCTAAGAGTAACTTGTTGCCCTTGTTGAATTAAAATTGAATAAACTTGCCATTTGTGGTAGTGCACACTGCTTTTAATCCTAGCACTTGGCAGGCAGAGGCATGCAGACTTCTGTAGTGGGATTATGCTAGTGATGTAAATATTTGTCCCACCTATGGGTTTAATAAAAGCTGATTGGCCAAAGGCAAACAGAAAGTGTGGGCAGAGCTACCAGGCTAAGAAAACTCAGGAACATCTCAGAGCAGAGACAGATGCCAGACAGATGCCAAAGAGCAGCCACCACAGATGTGACAAGGAGACCCAGCAGATGCAGAGGAAAGAAGTTGAAATGCTGCTCTGAGAAAAGGTACTGAGCCTTGGGGCAGAACAAGATGAGTTGAGTTCAGATGAAGGAGTCAACAAGTTATATGCCTGGGCCCTAGGTCAATCAGCGTAAAAATAATATAAGCCTGTGTGTGATTATTTATTTGAGGCTAAACGGGGCTGAGAGTGGGACCAAACCTCTGATCCAGGCCTGAAAAGTCAGGGACAGAACAATTTACAACAGACATTTGTGAGTTCAAGGCCAGACTGGTCTACAAAACAAATTCCTAGACACCTAAGGCTATACCGAGAAACATTGTCTCAAAAACAAAAAACTAACAATCAAACAAAACTTGAACTGTGACTGGTAGAGTGCAAAGAAGGTCTTCTGAGAATCAATGGCTTGCAGACAGGTACAAAATAATGAGACTTTGATCTCATGTTGTTCTCAGTCTAGAGAACATAGGCAGCTGGGTGTGGCCCTGCGTTACTATAATTCCAGTCTATATGAGGTGGACCCAGGAGGAACAGGTATGAGGTCAGCCTGGGCCTATGAGCCCCTAACACACCACCAAAAAGTAGCCAATATGGAGAGTAGTTTGGGAAGCCCTGAGGCACAGTGGTTAGGGTTCACGTTGGCCAGGTCAAGTTCACATGATTGAAGAGAGTGTGATTAAAGCCCTAGCCAGGCAACTGGGCATGGTGACTGACGCCTATGATGCCAGCTGGAAGCAGAAAGATCAAAGTTCAAGGTCAGCCAGGCAGTGGTAGTCCAGGCCTTTGATTCCTGCACTCTCCAGGCAGAGGCAAGTGGAGCTCTGTGAATTCAAGATCAGCCTGGTCTACAGAGCAAGCTCCAGTACAGCCAGGGCTACACAGAGAAACCCTGTTTTTAAAAAAACAGTTCAAGGTTAGGGCTAGACAGATGACTCAGTGGTTAAGAGCACTTCTTGTGCTTACAAAAGATCAAGGTTTGGTTTCCAACACCCATACAGGAGCTCATAATTACCTGTAACCCAAGTTCCAGGGAACCCAGTGCCCTCTTAGGACCCCCTTGGGCACCAGGCACATATGTGGTGCATGTATAGACAAGCAAGCAAAATTCATACACATAAAAATAAATAATCTAAAAAGATAAAGTTCAAGGTTATTCTCAGCTACATAGCAAATGTGTATAGTGAATTTCGGGTACCTGAAACCCTTAAGAAAAGCCCTACACATGACCAAGTTCAATAGTCTTCAGAATATAAATCAAATTTACTAGCCTGGACAAGTGGTTCCTTGTGCAGCTCTGAAGGCTCCCACTGTGTTTCTGCCCCCTTAGTCACATTCAATAATGAATCCTACCTTCTAAAAGAAAAGAAGAAGTATAACTCCCTTTCTCTTGAATGGAGGCGAGGCTTAGTGAGACACTTCCAAAAATAAAGTAGAATTGATAACATGTGGGGCTGGACAGATGGCTCAGCAGTTGGGAACACTGACTGTTCTTCTGGAGGACCTGAGTTCAATTCCCAGCATCCATATGGTAGCTAACAATTGTCTGTAGTTCCAGGATCTGACACCATTACACAGTTGTGCATGCAGGCAAAACACCAATTTACATAAAATGAAAATGAATGTTTTTTAAAAAAGAAATGACATGTATTTATGTTTGTGTGTACAAGGGTACAGGGTAAGCATATATGGAAACATGTGGAAGCCAGAGGACATCCTTAGGTATCATTGGCAGGATGCTAACCACTTCACCCTCTTTGAGACCAGACTGCTTATTGGTCGGGGCCCACCAATTAGGCTAGCCTCATTGGCTCAGGGATCCTCCTATTTCTGCCTCCCTGGTGCTGAGACTACAAACCTATACTACCATGCTGTGCTTTGTATATGGGCTCTGAGAATCAAACTCTGGTCTTTCTGCTTGTAAGGCAAGTACTTTGCTTCAGTTATCTCCCCAGCCCAGTGGTGTGTGACTTAAAAGCTTTGTTTTTATGTTTTTATTTCATTTTTGTTTGTTTGATTTTGGTTTTTTAATATTTTCTTTTTTTTTAAACTTTATTTATTTTATTTATTTGCCTTGGTGTTTGCCTGGAACTGGAACTACAGACAGTTGTTAGCTGCCATGTGGGTGCTGGGAATCGAACCCGGGTCCTCTGGAAGAGCAGACGGCGCTCTTAACCGCTGAGCCATCTCTCCAGCCCCCTGATTTTGGTTTTTTGAGACAAGGTTTTGTCTAACAGCTCTGCCTGTCCTGGAACTTGATTGTAGAGCAGATTGGCCACAAACTCACAAAGATCTGCCTGCTTCTGCCTCCATTAAATGCATGTGCTAGCATGCCTGACTGTTTTGTGTCTTTTGTTTGGGGTGTGTGTGTGTGTGTGTGTGTGTGTGTGTGTGTGTGTGTGTGTGTTGATATTTATTTTGAGACTGTGTTTCTCTGTGTGGTGCTGGCTGGCCTGAAGCTCATTATGTAGACAAAGCTGGTCTCAGACTAAAGAGAGATATGCCTGTCTTTGCCTTCTGAGTGTTGGGATTAAATGTGTGCACCCCTACATTCAACTCCACCTTCTTTCTTATTTGGAGAGAAGTTCTCACAAAGTTCCAGACTATCCTCCAGGCTCACCTTTATCGCCCTCCCCACTCTCCAAGGGTTATAGACTGAACCTCTGGACAGCATTTTTGTTATTTATTGTTGTTTTTGAGATGGTCTCATGTATCACAGACTGTCCTCAGAATCTGTGTAGTCAAGAACGTCCTAGAACTTCTGATCCCCCTGCCTCCACTTCACAAGTGCTGGAATTACAAGTGTGTACCATGTCAAGTTTATGGGGAGGTAGCACTGAACCCGGGGCTTTATATTCTAGGCAAGCCCTCCACCTATTGAATGTGGCTGATTAATATTCCAATATTAACACAAGGAGATTGATTATATTATATGGGCCAATATTTATTCAAGTCACAAAATAAATGCAGGAAATTCAGGAAATAGAGAAAGGATCTACTGGTCTGGAACAGATTGTCTTTCCAGGTGGTAGAGGAGCACAGAACTTTAAGCTGTTTCTTGGCCACGCCTTAAGGCTACAACTTCAAAGAAGTTTGTAGGTGAGCACCCAGCCTGCACTAGCCCTCAGGTCACGGAGATGCTAAATCCCACTACAATTGAGCTACATCCCAACCCTGGAGATGAAGTTAAAAAGGCAGAATGACTTCTAACCTTGGTTCTAATCTTGGTCTTTCTTTCTTGGTCACTGGGTCTGTGTGAACCTATTGTCATCATCGGAGGATGCTCAGCTTCCAGAGAGAAGTCATGGGCTGTGCCATCTTGGAAACCAGCCTTCTGATTCCAGTTCTGCATCCAGACAATTGCATCCTCAGCTGACAATCTGACAGCAACCCAACAAAGCCACTCTTGGACTGTGACACACAGAATCCAACAGAGATAGTGATTTTTTTGTTTGTTTATTTTTGTATTTTGAGACAAGGTTTCTCTGTCTGACAACTAGCTTTGTAGACTAGGCTGGCCTCAAACTCACAGAGATCCACCTGCCTCTGCCTCCTGAGTGCTGAGATTAAAGGTGTGCACCACTGCGTGGCAAGACAATGTTTACGTAAACAAAATGCTGCGAAACCAGTGAAATGGATCAGCAGGTGAAGATACTGACTAGCACCAAACCTGACTTCAGTCTCCCACATGGTGGAGTAGAGAACAGATTCCTATAAGCTTGCCCTGTGACATGTACATGCCCACACACATCCACGCATGCACACAAAAATAAATAAGATTTGATGTCGTTTTAAAAGACTGGATACAGCGATGCACAACTTTGATCTTAGCATTTGGGAGGCAGAGTCAGGGGGATTTCTGTTAGCTTGATGCTATCCTGGACTGCATATTGAATTCTAAGATGGCCAGGAGATATCTTGTCTCAAACAAACAAATAGATTGAAAACAAATAAAAAGAGACCATGCATATGGAAACTCTTACTATAAGTCCCCTGGCTGTGCAGAAGCTTAATTTAAAATATAACGGAATGCTGGGGCTGGAGAGATGGCTCAGAGGTTAAGAGCATTGGCTGTTTTCCCAGAGGTCCTGAGTTCAATTCCCAGCAACCACATGGTGAAGGGAGGAAACCTCTGACCTCCACTTGAGTGTCACAGCATCAGTTGCTTAGTTGTAAAACAGATTAAACTAATAAGCAGTTTGCTTATTAACACCTATGACACATTATACTAAGAATACAGAAAAGAAACATAGATGTATTTGTTCTTAAAATATATGAGCTAGGGGCTGGAGAATGGCTCAGCGGTTGAAAGCACTGACTGTTCTTCCGGAGGACCTGAGTTCTATTCCCAGCATCCACATGGCAGCTAACAACTGTCTGTAATTTCAAGATCTGACACCCTTACAGTTATACATGCAGATAAAACACCAATTCACATAAAATAAAAATAAAATGAACTAGTAAATGTGCCTGAAAAATATACTACTTTGAGTACTGGAGGAATGGCTCTGAAGTTAAGAGCACTGGCTGAGGTTAAGGACACCGGTTCAATTCTCAGCAACCACATGGTGGCTTGCAACCATATGTAAAAGATCTGGCGCTCTCTTCTGGCCTGCAGGCGTACATGCAGAGAGAACACTATATACATAAGAAAGCTTAAATATATATATATATATATATCTTATTTTTTGGTCTGTTTTTTGTTTTTGTCTTTTTTTAATTATTGTTAATGGTGTTTTGTCTGAATGTATAACTGTGTAAGGGTGTCAGATCTTGGAATTACATACAGTTGTTAGCTGCCATGTGGGTGCTGGGAATTGAACTCAAGTCCTCCGGAAGAACAGTCAGTGCTCTTAACTGCTGAGCCATCTCTCAAGCCCTGTTTTTGTTTTTAAAATCAATTTTTAAAAAATTTATTTTATGCACATTGATGTTTTGCCTGCATGTATGTCTCTGTGAAGGTATCAGATCTTGGACTTACAGTTGTGAGTCATCATATAGGTACTGGGATTTGAACCCAGGTCCTCTGAAAAGAAGCTAGTGCTCTTTACCACTAATCCATCTTTCCAGCCCTATTTGGTCTGGTTTTTTTTGAGACATAATTTCAATGTGTAGCCCAAACCAAATGACCTAGAACTTGAACCAATCCTCCGGCCTCAGTCTTCCAAGGGCTAGGATTATAAATGAAAGAGCATTGGAATTGAAGTGTACTCTGACTACCCCAGCCACTGGAGGAATGCTATCAAACATGTTGGAGAATCTAGCTCTGATGGCATAGTGTAGATGTAGCTCTTGCCAACTAAACACAAAACAAAACCTTCAGTGGCTCCCCACAGCTTCCAGGATAAAGTCCAAGTTCCTCACTGGGATCTAGCTATTTCCCCTCCCATTGCACACACCCCCGCACTGCACCTGCTGTTCCAGCCAGGAGAACCACCTGCTTTCCATGAGCAGGCATTGAGCTCTTTCTCCAGGCCAGCAATACAGATATATCCTCCATCTGGAATCTGCCTCAAATATATAATATTGAATTTACACAAATATTGTAAAATTATCTTCTTGGGCTTAGGGTATGGCTTAGTGGTAGAATGCTTGCTTAGCATGTACTTAGGGCCCTGGGTTCCATCTCTAGCATGGAAAACAGAAACAACAAAACTTTCCTGCCACTCAGAAGAAGTTCCATTCTGCTGGCCAGTGTTCTGGCAGCACCTGTTACATTGTACTAGACTGCATGTGTATTTAACCAACACTGTAAACCTCTTGAAAAGGGAGAGACTGTATCAGGCTTGTCCCTGGGGACTTAGGGAACCTGGTCCAGAGTAAGAGTCTAACAAAAGTACACTGAAAAATTTATCTACCTGTTTCTTCTCAGATAAAACCCATCCCCTTTCCACTGAGTGAGCCCTACCACTTGGGTCTTTCTCTTCTCCAGTGAATGAATCTCCTTGCTATTGCTTTGAGACAGGGTCTTGCTATGCAGCCCAGTATGAGCAGGGTAGAGAGATGGAAAATTATAGAAACATGGTGTCTTTTTAAAATTTACTTATTTATTATGTATACAGAAGAAGGTACCAGTTGTCATTATATATGGTTGTGAGCCACCATGTAGTTGCTGGGAATTGAACTCAGGACCTCTGGAAGAAGAGTCAGTGCTCTTAACCTCTGAGCCATCTCTCCAGCCCCGAGACGTGTTGTCTTAATTATGGTTTCTATTAATGTGAAGGGACACCATGACCATGGCGACTCATCCAACTCCTACAAAGTAAAACAGTTCAGATGTTCATTATCATCATGGTGGGGCATGGCAGCATGCAGCAGACATGGTGCTGGAGAAGGAGCTGAGTTCTACAACTTTCATCCACAGGCAACAGGAAGTGAACTGATTCATATATGAGACCTCAAAGCCCACCCCTCACTGTAACATGCTTCCTCCAGCAAGGCCATCCCCATTCCAACAAAGCCATACCTCTTAATAATGTCACTCCCTGTGAGATTATGAAGGCCAATTACATTCAGACTACCACACATGGGGAGTAAATGTTTCCCACCCTAGAATCTAAAATTTCTCTCATCAGTAGAGAAGTATCTTTATTCCTGTCCAACACAACTGACAACATTCTCTCTGAAGATTGCTGACATAGAGGTAACAATTTTTGGGAATCTCAAACAAGAATATTGGCTTGGTTTACCATAGCAATACTTTACTTTCCTGTATGCCTGTGAAATCCCAGCTACTATAATGCCCTCAGGGGCTCCCAGGAACCACCCATTTAGCTTTCTTGTTGACCCTTTGGAAAAAATAGCTTCAAAACACCAACATCTTACACATAACTATGGTGAAGATGGTGAAGCGGTGGGGCTCTCGGGTGAACTGAATTTTCTTTTCCAACACCTCTTTCCCTCTCTTAACCAGCATGCTTAGAGTCTATATTAAAAAAAAAAGTCAGCCAGGCCCTAATGGTGCAAACCTTTAATCCCAGCACTCAGGAGGCAGAAGCAGGCCTTGCAGCGTGAGATCCCAGACAGCCAGGACTACACAGAGAAACCCTGTCTCAAACAACAAATTAAAATAAAAAGATCTCTGTGTGTGTGTGTGTGTGTGTGTGTGTGTGTGTGTGTGTGTTTCTTTGTGTACTCATGGGAAGTGCTCCTGATGTCTTTGTCATTCTCCACCTTATGTTTTCAGACAGGGTCTCTCACTGAACCTAGAACTCATGGACTGATTAAACTGTTAACCAGTGCCTCTTGTCTCCACCTTACCAGCACTGGGACTACAGATGTGTGCTTCCACATCTGGACTTTCGTTTAAGGTGGGCGTTAGGGATCTGAACTCAGGTCCTCATTTAGCCCAACAAGCACCTTACCCACTGAACCCTCTTTATAGACCAAAAATATTTTTGGATGCTTTTGTTTTATGTGTATGAGTGTTTTACCTGCAAATACGTTTGTATGTATATCATATGTGTGCTTAGTACCCAAGGAGGCAAGAGGAGGGCATGGGATCTCCTGGAACTGGAGTTGCAGATGATTGTGAGCTGCCATGTGGGTGCTGGGAATCAAGCCCGGGTCCTCTAGAAGAATAACCAGTGTGTTTAACTGCTGAGCCATGTCTTCAGCTCCCCACTTCCAAATATCTTTCAATAATAATAATAATAATAATAATAAATTCAACTAGGTGGTGGTGGCTCATGCCTTTAACCCCAGCACTCAGGAGACAGATGCAGGCAGATCTCAGTGAGTTTGAGGCCAATCTGTTCTACAGAATGAGTTCTAGAACAGCCATGACTGTTACACCGAGAAACCCTGTCTCAAAAACCAAAACCAAAACCAAACAAAACAACCTAACTGTGCTTCATGATAGCTAACTCTAAAATTCTCTTTTAATTTTATTAAATATAATTAAACTAATTATATTAAGATGTGATTACACTTCTGCTTTCTTCCTTCTTCCATCTCGCCTATGGCCTCTCTTCTAATTATTACTGTCAGATGCACATATAGATGTAAATAAATATATAAATGAAACCTCACAGGTCTGTTTAATGTTTCTGGGACTGACCACTTGGTGACCATCTTTTAGGAAACGCATCCCTGGGAAAGACTAGTTCTCTAAGTTCTTCACCTGGGGGTGGGTGGGTGAGATGTTCTTCATCCACCTTGGTTCCTGACTGGTGTTGTCATCGTTTGGTTTCTGTCTAATTTAAGCAGCCACACTATTGAGATTTTATGACATAGCCTGAGGTTACTTTCCCTGTTAAAGCCAGGAAACCAGGGTTCACCTATGGTCCCTAAGGAATTAAGGGAATTCCTCAGATTCCCGAGGGTGACACAATGAAGCTGTCTCCTTTCTTCTTCCTTTGACAAGATTGACCTTGACCTTACTGTGTAGTCCAGGCTGGCTTTGCATCTATAGCTGTGGAATATTATTTTAACTCAGCAAAGATGTCTTACATTTGTTCATGCTGCAGAATATTTAACTTTATGTAAAGAATATTAATTTACTGTATGTGAAGGTGTGTTACACTTATTTCTGCTGCCTTTGTTAATGAAGTAAAGACATATTTTGTTTGTGCTACATTTATTTAACTATGTAAAGATGTGTTACTGTTTGACCTTGCCTGCCTAAGGCAACTGATAAGTCTAATAAAAAGCTGAACAGCCAATAGGTAGGCTGGGAAAAGATAGCTGGGGCTGGCAGGCTGAGAGAATAAATAGGAGGAGGAATCTAGGCCCTGCGGGGGGGGGGGGTAAGCAAAGAGGAGGAGGAGAGAAGGAGGGGCATGCCTGGGGCAAGACGGCAGACAGCCTCTAGCCAGCCACCAGCCACCAGCCACCAGCCAGGACAAGCAGGGAAGGGAAGATCTGCAAAGGAAAGAAAAGAAAAAAGTCCTGAGGCAAAAGGTAGATAAAGAGAAACAGGTTAGGTTAAAAGAGCTAGCCAGAGGGCTGGAGAGATGGCTCAGAAGTTAAGAGCACTGACTGTTTTTC
The DNA here is from genome assembly GCA_004025045.1 of Sigmodon hispidus. Classification (NCBI taxonomy): domain Eukaryota; kingdom Metazoa; phylum Chordata; class Mammalia; order Rodentia; family Cricetidae; genus Sigmodon; species Sigmodon hispidus. The sequence goes on from PVIH01010043.1 coordinate 16,648, forward strand.
CGGAGTTCCTGAATTCGGTTCCCAGCATCCACATGGTGGCTCACAACTATCTATGATGACATCTGGTACCCTCTACTGTATACTGTAAACATAATAAATAAATAAATCTTTAAAAAAGAGCTAGCCAGAAATGAGCCTAAGCTAGACCGAGCGAGCGAGCATTCATAACTAATAAGAAGTCTCTGTGTCATGATTTGGGAGCTGGTTGTTAGCCTAAAAGAAAGAACCTGATATACCTCAGCAACAAAGTGCTGGGATTACAAGGCTGAGTCACCAAGATTGGCTTACTACAAACATTTCTTCTTGCAAAGTACTTCCAGCTTTGAGTACTGTAATATTTACTCTTTTACCTCTAATTCCAGCACTTTGGAGGCTGAGACAGGGTTATTGTGAGTTTGAGGCCAGCCTGGGCTACACAGTGAATTCCGGGCCATCTTGGTCTATAGAGTGACATCCTATCTCAAAACATCACTTCATTTTTTTCTTCACAACAATCCGAGTACTGAGAGAGATGGAGGCAGAAGTTGCTTTCCTAAGGGCCAACCAAGTGAAAAACTATTTTGATTGCTTTTTTGTGTGCTGTTTTATTTCGAAGCAGTCCAAGACAGCTTGGATACCCCATACACACACCCCCACATCCCCCCCACACTCCCCCACACTCCCCCACACCCTGCTTCAACTTCCAGAGACCTACTATTTACAGTTGTGTGCCACCGTGCAGCTTGTGTGGTATAACGTGAAGAACACACAGTTATTGACAGAGCTGCTTGGAACCGAGTGTCTATACATTAAAGTCCCTGCTGATGCTAGAGTCAAAGCCATGGTTATTTCATTGACACCAAATGGGCAGATTTGTGTTTGTTGTTCCTCAGTCTAGACTGATTCAAAGCAACACTTCCTAACTTCCAGCCACTTTGCAGTCTTGAAAGAGATTTAACTATGTGCATGTGTGTGTGGAGGGAGAAAGGGTATGTACATGGAGGCCGGAGACATCGGATCCCTGGAGATGGAAAGAGGATAATGAGTCACCTTTCCTGGGTGCTGAAAATCAAAGCCAAGTCTCCAGCAAGCTCAGGAGTAACTCTTAACCACTGAGCTGACTCTCTACCCCATTTGATAATAGATAAATAGTCCCCAATCTTCCTGAATTACCTAATAGCTCTGTTTTCTTTACATTCCACAAGATAGTGTTAGCTGGGCCTGGGAGCCAAGACCTGTAATCCCTGTGCTTGGGTAAGAAAGCAGAGTGACTCCAAAACAGCCTGGCCTACATAGACTGTCTCGAACAAAATAACACAGAGCAACAGCAAAAACCCAGAGTGACTCAGCAGACTCTGCCAATTGTTAAGGCTAAGCTTATTATAAACCAGTCTTAGACAAATCCTAGTAAACTTCGGACCTGCTTTAATGTTATTTTAGATTTATTAATTTTAATATTTTATGCATATGAACGTTTGCCTGCATATATATACACGTACATCATGTGCATGCCTAAGGTCAGAAGAGGGCATCAGATCTCCCTAGAGCTGGAGTAACATACAGTGGTGTTGGGAGTCCTGGGAGAACAGCCCTGTCTCTCACCTACCTGCAAGCCGATTTTAAGGTAGCTTGGCCTGTGCTTCTGCTCCATCAGGCTGCATTCCAAGGCCTACTAAGAAAAGAACGAAAATAACGAGTGAGCCGAACCTGAGAAATAACAGATCCCATACCTTAGCATTCTCTTACTATCTTCAACACACACACACACACACACACACACACGCTTCTTGGGGACACTCTTAAAGCACAATCATTTGTTCCTGACATCTGGTCCCTTTAAGGACATAATGGCCAGCCCCGCCTCCCTCCCACCTCTCTGCAAGTCTGTTTGTTATAAGTGGACCATTGTTTTCTGTCTTCGGACAATTAACCATGTGACACTCATCTTGCCTCCTCCAGGTTCGTGGGATTGGGAATTTAGCCTTGTAACTTGGCAACCACTGAACTACCCGCTGAAGACGACTGTAGGGGCGTCGGTGTGTGTGCTTTACAGTTGGGTTACTCTGGGTTCTTAACGGAAGCTGGCTGCAAAGCCAAGCGTCCCCGCCCCCGTTGCCATAACAACGATACATCGCCCAGACTATACGAAGACCCCAGTTGCGTCTTGCAAAAAACAGTCCTGGCCTCTCAGCACCACGATCCTCTCCATAATTACTTATAAAGGAACAGAACCAGGGTCTGCGCCCACCTCCGAAGGCGAATTGGGTTGGAGGGTTGGGGACTGTCGTCAAGGCAATGGCGTTAAACCAAGAGATCGCATTAAAAGAAATGAAGAACAGGGGTTGGGGGTGGAAGGGAACCCAGAGGTGAGGTGTAGGTAAGAGAGGTTAGGAGGGGTTGGTGGCTGGCGAAAGATTTTAGGAGGACCTGTAGAGCTCTATCAGAGGAAATTCAGGAAGCACTGGCACTGGGTTGTTCAGCGTTGGAACCACTGTAAAGGCAGGAAAGGTCCAGGAGTATGGGAAAGTGTCCCGAAGGGAGCAAGAACCTCAAAGCAGAGGTTGGAAGTCCAAAGATGTTCTCCAGGATGAGAAAAGACACGCAGGTGGGAGGTCAGCTGTACAGGGTACCTGTAAATAGAGGAAAGAGACAGAAGGGTTTGGGGGGGGCGTGGAAACTAAAGACCCCCTTTCTCAGCACCAGGACTGAGTTTCATCTAATTCCAGAGGGCAGAGGGAAGAAAGATGTCGGATGAAGATGATCTGGATGACATTGAGCCAGATCAGGATGATCTGGAAAAAGAAGAGGATGACAAGGAGATGGATGAGTGGGATGACTACCGGAAGGAGGGGGAAGAAGTCTCCGAGGAAGTGAGAGCCTGGAGCAGGGGTCCTGGGGCTCTGGGCTAGAGCAGAGCTGCAAAGGGATGCCCTTACTGCCCTCTTCTTGCAGTGGATGCCCACGCCCCTCACGGAGGCCATGATGAAGGAAGGGCTTTCTTTACTCTGCAAGACTGGAAGCGGGCTGGCTCATGCTTATATTAAGCTGGAGGCTAAAGACAGGTGAGGACTGAGAAGCTAGAGCCTCCCCGTCTCCTTCCTGAGTGTTTTGGCCAGAGTTCTCAATCTCTCTGAAGAGTAGAAGATATCTTCACTGTCTATGATCTGGTTTGCCTTGTAGATGCTAGACGATCTTTTTAGCACTGGTCTACCTCTCCAAGCCCAGGCAGATACTCCACAATGAAGGCATGTCTAGCATGCACAGGGCATTAATTTTGATGTCTGCTCTGAAAAACAAGAACAAAACTCCACCTGCTTCTTTTTGCCCTTCCTACTCTGCCATCCCATTGTAAGCTGTCCCGAATGCTCTCTGTTTTTGCTGGGTTCTTATCTTTTATGGTGAATCTTCTCCTGCCTCTCCTAGGGACCTCACAGACATCAACCTGCTGCGCTCCTACATACACCTTCGTTATGTGGATATTTCTGAGAACCACCTTACGGACCTGTCACCTCTCAACTCTCTCACCCACCTCCTGTGGCTTAAGGCTGATGGCAATCAGCTTCGAAGTGCCCGGCTAAATGAGCTGCCCTATCTGCAGATCGCCAGTTTTTCCTACAACCAGATCACAGACACTGAAGGCATTTTTCATCCCCGGCTAGGAAGCCTGGATCTCAAAGGTGGGCCCTTAGGAAGAGCTACACAGAGCTTGCCTTCCTAGCATGGGCTGACAGAAGTAGGCAGTATATATCTCTTGGCTGAGTGAGCCACACAGCTCTCTGTATGGATTCACTCATTTATTTGTTAGAAAACATGCAGGGCTGGGGGATATAGCTCAGTATTAAAGCCTTGCTTATACTTATATGAGGCCTAGCCAAAAAAAAAAAAAAAAAAAAAAAAAAAAAGACACTTGTTAATAGTTCATTATTATATTCTTTTTAAATTTTATTTTTTTTTAAACTTTATTTTTTTATTTGCCTTGGTGTTTTGCCTGGAACTGGAACTACAGACAGTTGTTAGCTGCCACGTGGGTGCTGGGAATCGAACCCGGATCCTCCGGAAGAGCAGATGGTGCTTGTAACCGCTGAGCCATCTCTCCAGCCCCTAAATTTTATTTTTAAATAAAAAAATTGTGTGAATATGTTGTGCAGTTGTCTGTGGAAACCAGAAGAGTCAGAGCTTCTGTGATTTGCCTGACATGGGAGCTGGGAACTGAACTCAGGTCCTCTGGAAGAGCAGCCAGTGTTCTAACTACTGAACCATTTCTTCAGCCACTCATAATTAATTTTTAGACGTTTTTTTAAAGGTTTAATTTGAGACAAGATTGCATACATTTCCCAAGTTTAGCTTGAACTCACTCACCCAATAAGAAGGCCTTAGGTTTGTGATTCTGCCGCCTGAGGCTTCTAGGTAGCTGGGACTGCAGGTATGAACTGCCAGGCCAACATAGATGACAAATTCAAACTGGCTGTTTAGGGAAAACATCCTTTGACCAAAAATGTGCAGTAGGGAAGGAAGTCAGCTGTGTGCATAGACATCACTAATTCATTCTCAGAGCACAGACAGATAAGCCCTTCAGGCCCACTTTCTTTGGGCCTCCAAAGATGTTAATCTGGGGGCTGGAGAGATGGCTCATTGGTTTAGAGCACTGACTGCTCTTCCTGAGGACCTGAGTTCAATTCCCAGCATCCACATGGCAGCTAACAACTGTCTGTAATTCCAAGATCTGACACCCTTACACAGTTATACATGCAGGTAAAACACCAATTCACATAATAAAGTTTTTTTTAATCTGGGGTTGTTCCTCCTCCCTGTCTACCCTGCATTAGAGGGAGAGAAGATACATAGGAGCCCAGATTTCTAATGCTGAACCTTCAGAATGAACTTTGAGTACTCCGTTCCTTTACCACAGGGAACCGCATCCTCCAAGTGACTGGTCTGGACCCTGAAAGACTGACTAGCCTGCACACCCTGGAGCTTCGGGGGAACCAGATAGAAAGCACATTGGGAATCAACCTTCCTAAACTGAAGAATCTCTTCCTGGTAGCTCACTGGGCCCTGGGGTGCTGGGGGAAGAGGGGCACAGTCCTGGCTTCTGCAGGCTCAGCTGCTGGCTTCACCACCATGAGGATGGCGAGCCCTTGCATGGTGTCCGATGTCGTGGAATTGTGAAGTTATGACAATACGTACAGGCTTATGCTTATATTCCTACTATTTGGGAGGCTGAGTAAGGATGGCTACTGAGTTGGAGAGCAGCCTAGGTATAGAATAAGACTCTTGGAGGAAAGGGGACCATTATAATCAACTATATTTTGGTTTTGATTTTTTTGAGACAGTTTCTCTGTGTAGCCCAGGCTGTTCTGGAATTCTCTATCTGTAGTCCAGGCTGGCCTCAAACTCAGAGATCTGCCTGCCTCTGCCTCCCAAGTGCTTGGACTAAAGGCATGGGCCACCACTGCCCAGCTATAATTTGCTTTTTAAAAAAAAAAAATTGTTCCTGTCTGAATGAATAGACGAGTGCAGCAAATGTGCAGCTGTGCTGTGTGTGGAAGCCCGAGTTGGGCTCTAAGCCTCTTCCTCAGTGGCTTTCTACCTTATGTTTTGAGACAGGGTCTTCCTCACAACATGAAACTCCTGATTAATTAGTCTGCCTGGCCCAAGGGCTCCAGGGATCTGCCTGCCTCACCCCAGCAGCAGGCATTACAGACTGTACACCCCCAAGCTTGGCTTTTTATATGAGTGCCAGGGACATGCACACAGGTCCTCATGTATGACAAGAATTTTACCTACTGAGCTATCTCCATGGCCTGTGTTTTGTCTATTTATTTGTTCTTCATTCGGTTTTTAAGGGTCATACTGTGTAGTCCTGGCTGGCCTATATAATCCAAGCAGGCCTAGAACTCAAAGTAATCCTCCTGCCTCAAGTCTCCCAGATGCTGGGATTTGCAGAGATGTATGCCACAATATCTTGTTTTGTTTTATTACTTTACTTTTCAAAGGTATTTATTTTTATGTCTTTGAGTGTTCTGTCTGCATGTATGGGTAGTGCAGTGTATGAGCCTGGTGCCCCTGACAATCAGAAAGAAGGTCAGATCCCTTGAAACTGGAGTTATAGATGGTTGTGAACTGCCATGTCGGTGCTGGGAACTGAACCCAGGTCTTCCGAAACAGCAGCAGGTGCTCTTAACTGCTGAGCCATTGCTCTGCTCCCAGGTTTACTTTATTTTTGAGACAGGATTTCTCTGCATAGTCTACACTGGTCTGAGCTCTTTATGTAGCTCAGACTTATCCTCCTGTCTATTCCCAAATGAGTGCTGGGGTCACAGCTGTGCATGGCCATGCCAGGCTCTGTCCATTTACGCTGAGCATGCTGCTTTCTGGAAGGGTACGACAGCTGTACCTTGGTGGGTGCATGAGACTCCAGGGCCCAGGGCAGGTTCAAGCAACTCTTCTGTAATAGCAGGAGGATACAGCTGAGCTTTTGTTTAGTAGCAGCTTCATTTTTCTCTTTTCCTTTGGTTTGCCTATCTACCTCTCTATCTGTCCATCCATCCATCTATCTTTTTTTTTTAATTGGGGATTGAAACCAGTGCCTTGCACACACTATAGGAATGCTCTACCACCAAACTGCCCCTCTAGCCCAGAAACTATTATGTGCTTCTAGTTTCCAGTAACATATTTATTATTTTTTTACCATCATCATCATTATTTTTGTAGTTCTGGGAAATTTAGTCTTTAGACTACTTTCTCTTTTTAAATTAAAATTACTTTACAATTACTGCTTTGTGGGGGGAGAGCATGCACAGCACAACATGCAGATGGAGTCAAAGGTGATGTGCAGAAATTCTCTTCCTACCATGTGAGTGATGGAGCAATCCTCCTGGCCCCTTCTTTGTCTTTCTTTGGGGGAAGCGTATTTGAAATCGGGTCTCACACTATAACCCAGGCCTGCCTGGAGATTCACAAAGTAACCCAGGCTGGCTTCTAGCTCCTGGTAATCTACCTGCCTCTGCCTCCTGAGTACTGGATTGTAGGGTGAGTCTGCACGCATGGGTTTGGACTTCTCTATTCTTGGTCCCACACTCTCTGACCTGTCCCTACTCTCCTCCCCCACTCCTTCCTCTCTACTTGGCTTTCCTTTTTGCTTCATTATTCTTTTCCAACTTGTCTCTCTGTCTCTGCTCCCCTCTCTGAGTCCGTATATTGTCTGCTGGGGAACAGGCTCAAAATATGATCAAGGAGCTAAAAGGCCTGGAGAACCTCAGCAACCTGACCACCTTGCATCTTCGAGACAACCAGATTGAAACTTTGGATGGCTTCTCCAAGGAAATGAAGTCGCTGCAGTACTTGAACTTGAGGTATGGGCATGCACACTCTCTAAGACCCACCTTGCACCCGTCCATCACCAAGAGCAGCTTTGAGGCAGTGGCCCTCTCCCAAAAACCCACAGCTGGGTCCTTATCTTGTTCTCCTCCTTGGTCCTATCCTCTGCCTTCCTTTTCTCTTCTGTATTTGTTTCAAAAAGCAACACAAAGGTCTTCTTGGGAGTCCTGAATCCTTATGTTAATTCAACCCATAATGTAGAGTATACTCTGAATAGTCTTACCTATGCTACGCTTTAGGAACATCTAAAAGAATCAGAAGTGGTTCCCTTTTCTTCTCTTCTTTCCTTCCTTCCTTTCTTCTTTTTTGGTTTTGTTTTGTTTTTGTTTTTGAGACAGGGTTTCTCTGGCCTTGAACTCAGAGATCCTTCTCCCCTTCTCAAGGACTAAAATTAAAGGTGTTCACCACCATGTTTGACATCCTTTTCATTTTCAATCATTGTGATCTTGCTATGTTACCCAGGCTGGCCCCAATCTCTTGAACTTAGTTTTCTGGGTAGCTGAGGTTTTAGGCATCCACCACTTATTGCTAGTCTTTGTTATTAAGCAAATCACAGTCTGATGTTAATGTCATTTTTTTTTTCTGTCTGTAACTTACGTAAATACCCTTCTTTCTCTCCTAAGCCCCAGTTATCCTTTCCATTTTTTTGTCTCTTTCCTCCTGAGCTGAGCACTACCTGTAGAGGACAGCTCTCAATTGTTACTAAACATATGGTAGAGCCAGGCAGTGGTGGCCCAGGCCTTTAATCTTAGCAGCTGGGAGGCAGAGGCAGGCAGATCTCTGAATTCAAGGCCAGCCTGATCTACAGATCGACTTTCAAGACAGGCTTATACAGCAAAAGTCTGTCTTGAAAAAACCAAAAAAGAAAAGGAAAACTCCAGGCTGGATGTCATAACACATGCCCATAATCCTAGCACTTGGAAGTCAAAGGCAGGAGGATTGTTACAAGTTCAAGGTTTAAGTAGTGAGTAGTTCTGTGCCAGCCAGGGTCCATAGCGAGACTCTGCAAAAACCAATAACAAAACTACAAAATAAACAACAGCAAAACCAAACCAATAACAGCGACAAAAATAATGGGATATGGTGGCTCATGCCTATAATTCCAGCACCTAGGAGGCTGAGGAAAGAGAATTTCTGTGAGTTGAGTTTGAGGACAGCCTGGGCTGCATAGCCAGGCTCTATGTTCACCCACACCCACACACCCATATCCTCACACACAAGGAAGTGTGAAAAAAGATGAATGGACACATACGGTGTTATTTTTTTTTCTCTCAACACCTCTTTTCTGATAGACAATTCTTTGGTTGGTGTGTGTGTGTGTGTGTGTGTGTGTGTGTGTGTGTGTGAGAGAGAGAGAGAGAGAGAGAGAGAGAGAGAGTGAGTGTGTGTTTCTATCAATCAAACCCAGGGCCTCATGCATGTGAAATACATACAGAGACTAATAAAATGCCAATAGAGCTCAAAGTAAGAAATGTTCCTGGAGGCCCATAACATTTATTCAGATTAGTGTGGAATACTTAAAAATGATTTTATAAATGTTTGAAAGCCAGGAGCATGCCACTCCACACAGCCTGAAATATGTACATTAGAGGATGACCCAATCCATCCCTAGCTTCGTGTTCCTTACTGAAGGAAGCACCCACACAACACTCCAGCTCCTCAGCACCTCACTTAGGCATGAGCTCCTTCCCTGCTGGCCCGACCTGACTAAAGGTCTGCTCCTGTAAGGGACATTGGCCCTTCCTCTTCAAACACAAGACAAGATGAGGTATAACTTTGCTGCTCCAGAATTTTAAGATGACACATCACAGAATAGACGTTGGCATTTAGAGATTCCTTGAAGGTGGTAGAAGCGAGATTAGGGAATTGCATCCAGCCAAGTCTGACCACACTTGGCAGACCAGTCCTCACCAGTCATTGCTTTTAGGGCCCAGCCGGAAGTGTTCTCACAGAGAAAGCAATCAGAGTCCATGATGACTTAAGCCCTCATGATCTTGTTCACAGGAGCAATATGATTGCTGACCTGGGGGAGCTGGCCAAACTGCGGGACCTCCCCAAGCTTCGGGCCTTAGTGATGCTGGATAACCCGTGTGCAGATGAGACGGACTACCGCCAGGAGGCTCTGGTGCAGATCGCACACCTGGAGCGACTGGACAAAGAGTTCTTTGAGGATGAGGACCGGGCTGAGGCAGAGGAGATTCGTCAGAGGATGAAGGAGGAGCAGGAACAGGATCAAGATCCAGACCACGACATGGAACCATACCAGCCGCCATTATAGCCCCTTTTCCACCCTATATGGACAGTAAGGGAGACGCCAGGAAGGCAGGAGGTCAAAGGCTGGGCACACAGAAGAGGCCATGAGAACTCTTAGCAAAAACCAGATTTAGGGGTTGGAGATATCTTAGGTATGAAGAAAAGATAAGAGAGGCCCAGGAAGAGCTGATAAAAGACACAGGAGACCGTGAAAGTGAGGCTTAGAGTGCAGGAAGAGAGCTGATGTGCAGCCACATCCAGCAAAGAGATGGTTACAAAGGAGCTCACGGGGGAAGGAGGTGGCTGTGGGTATATGGAGGATGAAGCTGGGCCAAGGCAAAGATCCTGCACTAAAAATCTGAATCTAAAAATACCAGGACACAGGTGGGGAAGACAGGAGGACAGAGTGAAGCAGAGACTGAGAAGCCCAGGGATGTGGGCATTTCCAGGAGGCACAAGCTTCACCTCTCTTCTCTTCTTCCAGGACACCAGTGACACGTCCTCAAGAATTGATAAGACTCCGACGGGGGACCACCACATTCATAAAGCAGGAGGTGCCTGCTCCCTTTTGTCTCCAAATTGAAAATTCCGAGGCCCAGGCTCTTTGGTGGTCATCTCTGTGTGGCTTGTTCTATGGGCCTAAACCTTAGTCTGTCTGAAGCCCAGATCGGGGACAGCCCTCAAGCAATTCTGGGGCAACCAGGATGCTAATGGGGGTTATTTGGAGAAAGGAGCTGAGGAGGTGGGCTGTGATAAGACAGTGTAGGCTTCAAATAAAAAGGTATTTTGATTGTCTTGTGTCTGACCGAGTTCATGAGCTCCCGTGGTGGGCATCTCCATCAGCATGGGTCAGTACCTGCTGCAATACTGAAACGAGGCGGCGCCTGCTTCCCCCGGGTTTTGAGCGCTGGTGCGTTTAGGGGGAGGCCATCCTGGTCCTGGATCGCCCCGGCCCCTCCTCCTCCCGTTTGGTTCCCCCCACCACCACCACCCGCGCTCGTACGTGCGTCTCTGCTTGCAGCTCTTGACTCATCGGTGCTCCGGGTCACATGCGCCCGCTCGGCTCTATAGGCACCGCCCCCTGCCCGCCCCCCGCCCGCGCCAGGAGCCGCAGCGGCCGCCACTCCGGCTCTTCCTGCGCTGCCGCTGCCGCCGCCGTCATCACCGCCACCGCCACCGGCTGAGTCTGCAGTCTTCTAGGTGAGGCCCATATCATACGGGCCGCATCCCCCTTACTCGCTCCTTGCTGCGTCCTGGGCTTGGCGCGCTGGGCGGTACCTGCCTGTCACCTGGCTTTTCCAATACCCTCCATCCCGAGCTTTCCCCGGCCAGCTCCCGGCTCTCTCTTACCTCCTCCAGGTCTAGGTATCAGTTCTCTGCACCCGCCTCTCTACCTGCACGGATTCACCCTTGCCTGCCCCTGTCCCCACGTTGGTCTTCTCCTAGGGTCCTGTCGATGTTTCTTAAGTTCGATGTCTCGGCAGGCAGCGCGTGTTTTCCTAGCATGTTCTTTTTTTGCTTTGCATTAGAGGAAACATCTTCTCTCACCCTTCCTTGGCTGTCTCAGACGTGCTCTAGACTCATCCTTCTGTCCTCCTCTTCGCCTCTCTCTTTTGACATTTCCTTTTCTCCGATGCATGGGGGAGGAATGAGAGGCCTGGGGGACTTGTCTGGGGGTAGGGGAGACGATGGTCCAGCCTGGACTACCTCATCATTCCCCGCTGCAGCCCCTAGGGACTGCATGCTGTACCCAGACTCCTCTTGAAAAGAGGAGAAACTCATATTTGGGAAAGAGGTGACGACCCCGGAGTGTTTTATAGACCCTGTGTATGGGGGTTGTCAAGTTGGGGCTCCCCTGCCCTTACAAGTCCTCTTCTTCCTGTTCCAAGATCCAAGGAAAAAAATGCCAGCTTGGCAGCCATCCGGCCTGGGGAAGTCTAGGGGAACCCCACTGGTCGGTGAAGCTGCTCCCCTCTTCACTGCGGTGTTCTCCCATCTTGTCATGAGATGTACCCCGCCCTACTGCAGTGACCTTTCCCTACCTCCGTGGGGAAGGGAGAACCCCTTCTACAGAGGCTGACTGCGGCCTGCTCCTCCCCACCCCCTACCCACTGCAGTAGCCTTTTTCCCAGCCCTCCCTCCCAGCCTCTGGCCCCTCCCACTCGCCTCAGGCTCCACCCTTCTAAGCCTCTTATCTTTCTCTTCCACCCAAGGATACCCCAACCATCATCATGTCTATAGAGAAGATCTGGGCTCGAGAGATCTTGGACTCCCGTGGGAATCCCACTGTGGAGGTGGATCTCTATACTGCCAAAGGTGATGGGCGGGGCATGGGCTTTCCGCAGCCCCGGCTTCCCCTAGGCAGGGTCTGGCAGGTTTCAGAGGTTTTTCTTCATACTCTGGGGCCGGGGATTGCTGGGCCTGGTTTCCAGGGTTGGATTGTGGAGTCTGATCTTCCTTGAGTTGTGGAGCCAGGCTAGATAGGTCTGTGTTCTAGTTCAGAGTGAGAAAGGTCCTGCCTCTTCGTCTGTCTGTGCGCCTGTGCGAGCGAGCACAGGAGCACGCCTGCTCTGCGTAGCATAGCTTTGTTTCTGTGGCCTCCCACATGTGCCTGTGAGGCCTCAGTTGGGCGGATGAGGAGGCCCTGATCGTGCAGCTGGCACAGCGTATGTGAGTGCGTGTGAATCTGTGAGTGGTGTTAAGGGAATAGTATGGGGAGAAGTCTGGATGTAGCAGGTAGGCAGGAGTTTAGGCTGGAAGGCTCAGAGTATCCAACCCCCTTCCTCATTGGATGGCTTTTCCAGGTCTTTTCCGGGCTGCAGTTCCCAGCGGAGCCTCCACTGGCATCTATGAGGCCCTGGAGCTAAGGGATGGCGACAAACAGCGTTACCTGGGCAAAGGTGATAATGTCCCTCTCCTGACATGCCCTAGCCCCCTCCCCGTCTCTCCACCCTCTCCTGGACTGACCAGCCCTTGTTCCCTCTCACTAGGTGTCCTGAAGGCAGTGGACCACATCAATACCACCATTGCACCAGCCCTCATCAGCTCAGTGAGGCCCGCTCTTGCCTGGGGGTGGCTGCTAGACCAGAATCCTAAAAGAAATCTTGGATCCAGGGAGGGATAAGAAGGCAGAAAAGCCCGCTCTTTAAGAGTTGTGGTTACAAAGGGAAGGGTGGGAAAATACTGTCCCAGGGATCTGGCGGGATCCTGCTCACAAGAAGACTGTATAAAGGAGGGGACCTTCCATCTCAGGGCCCAGGCTCTGGGTAATGGGGGCTCTGCTCACAGGGTCTCTCCGTGGTGGAGCAAGAGAAACTGGACAAGCTGATGCTGGAGCTGGACAGCACCGAGAACAAATGTAAGCAGGGGTGAGGCCGGGAGGGATAGAGGAGCACAGAGAGTGGGAGGGGCTGTTCCGGGGACACAGAAGACCTCTTCCTCCCTTGCCCAAAGCCACTGCAGAGGAAGGGAAAGGCATTAGACAGAAAGACAGGAGATGGCATGAGGTAGTCGGGGGATGTTTAGGAAGAGGTGAAGCTCTTGTTACTTCCTCCCCCGACCCCACCATTTGTAGTAGAAAATGAATGAGTGGCTGCTGGGGGTGGGGGTGAGGGTGGGAAGTCTGGTTTATTCGCTTTTCTAAGGAGTTATAGGTGGGGGCTACAAGAGAGAGGGATATTTTTGCTCAGTGCCTTCCTCTAATCTCCCAGCCAAGTTTGGGGCCAATGCCATCCTGGGTGTGTCTCTGGCGGTGTGTAAGGCTGGGGCAGCGGAGAGGGATTTGCCTCTCTATCGCCACATTGCTCAGCTGGCTGGGAACTCGGACCTCATCCTGCCTGTGCCGGTGAGCCTAGCCTCTTCCAGAGGAGGGGGGAGCATGCAGCCTGGTGAGGGACAAAGGGAAGAGGGGTGAGGAGCTAAGAGGACGATGGGGATGTGAGACCCAAGCCTGGCATTTGGGGATCTTGAGATCTCGTCTCAGGGGCAGGAGAGAAGGCCTTTTGACTCTGACATCTGTGGCTCCCCAGGCCTTTAACGTGATCAATGGCGGCTCCCACGCTGGGAACAAGCTGGCCATGCAGGAGTTCATGATCCTCCCAGTGGGCGCTGAGAGCTTCCGGGATGCCATGCGACTTGGGGCCGAGGTGTACCACACACTCAAAGGGGTCATCAAGGACAAATACGGCAAGGACGCCACTAATGTGGGGGATGAAGGTGGCTTTGCTCCCAATATCCTGGAGAATAGTGAAGGTGAGGCTGGGAGCCCTCACACCAGCTCTGAGTCTCGCATCGGGAAAGGTGGCACACTTGGGTCCTGAGGGGTACTGGTGGAAGGTCCCTGAACTTCTGAAAAATCTCACGAGGTACCAGCCCTTGCCATGGGCTGGGGGGGGGGGGCCTTCCGATCTCACACATAGACCTTGGATATCAGTCTTTTACCTGCCCAGCATAATCTGCTGGCAAAGGTCCTGGCTGGAATTGGTGAGAATATTGGGAAGTGGTCTGGGTAAGGCCGGATTCGTCCTATCATGTTCTAGGGAGGTAATCAGCCCCACCCCCTTCCCAGCCTCTTGGAAGGTGTCTAGGATCCCTACATGTTCTGTGCTGCAGAAAGGGGAACTGGAAAGGTAGTGGTTATAAGTGAAGGCACTATCACGGGATAGAGCGCCTGCTCAGCCTGTCTGAGGCCACCACACCACACACGCATGTACACATGTGAATGCGTGCATATTGATACACGAGCCTACACAGTTTCTGCTCTGTAATCAGATTACTTGCATTTATTTGAACATTGAAGAGTTATTGGCCAGGATCCCCAACACTTGAGAGGCTGAGGCATAAGGGCTATGAGCCTGAAGCCAGCCTGGGCTACACAAAACCATCTAAAAAGAAAGAAAGGAGAATAATAATAAAAAGATGCTGAAGTGGTTTTTTTTTTTTTGTTTATTTTTTTAAGAACCATGCATTCTCCAGGTGGTGGTGGCACACACCTTTAATCTCAGCACTTAGAAGAGAGAAACAGGTGTATCTCTGTGAGTTTGTAGCCAGCCTGGTCTATAGAGTGAGTTCCAGGTCAGCCAGGATACACAGAGAAACCCTGTCTTGTGGAAAACCAAAAACAGAGGGGGAAAAAAACCTAAGCATTTGAACAGGGCATGAAGCTGCACATCCTTAATTTTAGGTAGAGGCAGGTATATCTCTGAGTTTAAGGCCAACTTGGTCTGCCCAGAGAGTTCCAGGTTAGCTAGAGCTACATGGTGAGAACCAGTCTTAGAACAAAACAAAAAGAAGCAATCTAAGTTGTACAAATGTCACTGAGAGCTAAATAAGATATGTAAAATGCTAATATAATATTATGCTAAAGAAAACCGCTATTAGGCACTGGAGAGATGGCTCAGTGGTTAAGGACACTTGCTGGTCTTGCAGAGGACTTGGGTTTGGTTCTCAGCTCCCATGTGATCTCAGGGATCTAACACTCTTCTGGTATCTGTGGGCACCAGCATACACATGGAACATATACATACATGCAAGCAAAATAAGTACACATAAAACAAAAATAAATAACTCTTAAAACACACTCCACTGCTAGCCAGGCCGGGTGGGGCAGACCTATCTCCTCCAACTATTTAGATGCTGAGGAAGGAGAATTGAAAGTTCAAGGTATGCCTAAACTGCGGAGCAAGTTCAAGGCCAGCCTGGGCAACCTAGTGAGACCCTTTCTCAAAAGAAAAAAAAGGGGGTGGGACTGTGGCTCGGTGCAGAGAAATCGCCTCAAGCGAATGAGGCCTAATGTTCAAGACTCAGCACCAAGATGAGGTGTGGTAGAGTGGGAATGTAGGGGAGGGGCTGGAGGGTAGGAGGAGTGTAGGGGAGGGGCTGGGGGAGCAGCACTACTAGTAATAGAATCCCACTCCTCCATCTTCTTAGATGGCCTCTTCTCACACCCTGTCCATACCACCCTATGCCAGTCCTTTCCTTTCTACCTATTTCTCCTGCTTATAATTTCATTGTCTTTGTCTCTAGCCTTGGAGCTGGTGAAGGAAGCCATTGACAAAGCTGGCTACACAGAAAAGATCGTGATTGGCATGGATGTTGCTGCCTCTGAGTTTTATCGTGATGGCAAATATGACTTGGATTTCAAATCTCCCGCTGATCCTTCCCGATACATCACTGGGGACCAGCTGGGGGCCCTCTATCAGGACTTTGTTCGGAACTATCCCGGTGAGAGCGAGGGATGTGGGAGACAGGTTGTCCTACGAGGGAGAGCAGAAATAGGCAGGGCCCCGTAGGACAACCGTGAACTTTACGGGTGCCATTCTAATGTCCTAAGGAACCTGAGGAGCAGGGAGAAGGGGAAGGAGGATCCTGCACAGCTGTGATTTGAGTATCACTTAGATGAGCATGGAGCTGTGATGGGTCTCCTCATCTGTTTCAAAACCTGGGTTCTAAGAGGAACCAGGTCTCAGGGAGGGCTCTGAAAGGAACAGAGATGAGGAGACATGGATGGGTGTAAGAGGAAAGTGGCAGGCTTTAGAATATTTGGTGAAGGTAGATACTGAATGAAATTGGCACCGATGCCTGGAAAGGATCTCTTAGTTAGAGTCTCCGTACCTACCAAAAGCTCTGCCCCACTATGGGAGGCAGTGGGTCTCCATCTTCCTGAGAGAGAGCAAGGTAAAATAGACACCAGTTGAGAGGAAAGGAGTTAGAGCAGTAATGAGCAAGGTCTTCCCGGCAGTGAGACTATGGAGAAGGCCAGCTCCCTGGTCACTGAAGATTGCATCAAGGATAGGAATCGGAGCAGGCTTCTTTGGGAAGGGGAGGGGCAAGAACAAGGAGGCTCTTTTAGCTGGGAAGTCAAAGGAGGGTGTCCCTTCAGAGCTCAAGAAGCATCAACAGTCCGTCTCCGCTCCCTCAACAGTGGTCTCCATTGAAGACCCATTTGACCAGGATGATTGGGCAGCTTGGTCCAAGTTCACAGCCAATGGCGGCATCCAGGTAGTGGGTGATGACCTGACAGTGACCAACCCAAAGCGTATCGAGCGGGCTGTGGAGGAAAAGGCCTGCAACTGTTTGCTGCTCAAGGTCAATCAGATTGGCTCAGTCACAGAAGCCATCCAAGCGTGAGTGGCTTCTGGCCTTCTCCTACCTGGCTGGCCCTCGTTCCTTCAGGATTCCCCTTTCAAGTCCTCTTAGCCCGACTCTGCCCTGGAATGTTGATAAGAGTTGGGTACCCTTCACAATTCTCTCTATATACTTCATGTTTGGTC
This sequence comes from Sigmodon hispidus, assembly GCA_004025045.1. Taxonomy (NCBI): domain Eukaryota; kingdom Metazoa; phylum Chordata; class Mammalia; order Rodentia; family Cricetidae; genus Sigmodon; species Sigmodon hispidus. The sequence continues at coordinate 33,531 of PVIH01010043.1, forward strand.
CACTTCCTGTCAACTTATCTTCCCCCAGGTGTCCCATGACATAGACCAAGCCCGGGGCTGGGAGGGAATCCCTGTGTCCGGGGCAGAAGGTCAGTGATGGTGTGTACTGCAGGTGCAAGCTGGCCCAGGAGAATGGCTGGGGGGTTATGGTGAGTCATCGCTCTGGAGAAACAGAGGACACGTTCATTGCTGACCTTGTAGTGGGACTGTGCACAGGCCAGGTGAGTGGAGCTAGTCGGTGGTATTAGGACAGCGCTTTGTAGGATTGATGGGTTCTAGGCTCAGGTGGTTTCTCTCCTGCCAGAAGACAGAGTCATCGACGTTCCAAGAGTACAAGTTTTGCCAGACATTGGCATCATCCACCTTTAATTGCACTACCTGGGAGGCAGGTGGATCTCTATGAGTTTGAGGTCAGCCTAGTCTACGGAGTGAGTTCCAGGACAGCCCAGGCTGTGCAGAGAGACCCTGTCTTAACAAAAACCAAGCACACAAGAGTAAAAAGGGGACATGTTTTGAGGTGGTGAGGTGGCTCGGCAGGTGAAGGTGCCTGGGGCCCAGCCTGACAGTCAACTTGATGAGTTTGATTCCTGGGACCCATGTGCTGGGAGGAGAGAACCAATTCCACCTCTCGTCCCCTGACCGTGGCATGGGTAGACTCACTCACATAGAAGCAGACCCAAACTAAACTGTTGATTTTTACAATTAGTTAATACAAGTGCAGAGTAGAAGTTTCAGGGTTCGGTTTAGCTCAGTTGCAGAGTACTTGCCTAGCATGCACAAGGTCTTGGGTTCCACTTAAAATCAAAAGGTAGGGTATGATGGTATATGCCTTTAGTCCCAGCACTCAGGAGGCAGAGGCAGGAGGATCTCTATGAGTTCAAGACCAGCCTGGTCTATAGAGTGAGTTCCAGGAAATCCAGGGCTACACAGAGAAACCCTGTCTTGATAAATAAATAAATAAATAAGTAAGTAAGTAAGTAAATAAATAAATAAATAAATAAGTGGCCTAGACTTGGTGGCACATGCCTATAGACCCACCATTTTGGGAAGTAGAGGCAGGGGGCTTAGGAATTCAAGGCTAGTCTATCACTTTTGAGGCCAGCTTTCATGAAACTGTTTCAAAATATAACAAAGTGGTAGAGTGGGGTAGGGTTGTCTAATGTCTAATCAAGTGAAGGAAATCTTTAAGCTGCATATCTCCTGGAATGTTTCAGATCAAGACTGGCGCCCCATGCAGATCTGAACGTCTGGCGAAGTACAACCAGCTCATGAGGTGAGGAGAGTCCCCGAAGAACCTGAGTACTGGGACTAAACACCCCATTATCCCATCATTCCATCTCCAGCATCCGGGACCTGGATAGTAGTTGATGCCAAGAAAATACTTTCACTTAGTGGGTTTAGGGATGGTCTGATTGACAGATCTCTAGGGTCACACTAAAGCCAGGGAGATGTTCACCCTGGGGCAGTTCTCAAATGAGTCTGGAGGGACCCAGAGAGAAAAGCAGATCCCTCCTGCTCCACTGACTGCTCCCCTTCTGGATCATCTCTTAGAATTGAAGAAGAGCTGGGGGACGAAGCTCGCTTCGCGGGACATAATTTCCGAAATCCCAGCGTGCTGTGATTCCCCTGTTGCTTGAAGACTGGACCCTCCACATCATCTTCCAGGAGCCTCCTTGCTGTCCTGACCTGCCATAGTTCACCCTGATACCCTGAGCTCAGAGTCACCCAGAACACCGCGACTTACCTGCTCTGGCTGTTCTTGGCTTCTACAACCCCTTGCTGTCTCTGCTCTTGCCCCTCTCTGGGACCCCCATATATTGGGGTTCCATCCCTCCCACTCTCCCATCTATTCTCTCTTCTCTTAAAAACTGGAAATGAGAACGAAGATTAGAAGGGGGTTCACAGAAGAGTCATTAGTGTCTGACGGGAACTTCAGGATTGGTGTGTTGAGGCGTTTAGAATGGGGTGATGGGACCACGTGGCACATGTGCTTTGCTGTTGTTTTCCATGTTGTGTATAAGCTGTGAACTGTGTATAGAACTTGTGTTGGGGGAGTGCTGGATGTGTGATCATGTTTGGTAAGGCTTTTTGTGTGTGTGTGTGTGTGTGCCTGCGTGCGCATATTTATTTATTTATTTATTTGGCTTGTCAGTCAGCTCCCCATTACTATAGTCTGAAATTGACATCACTTGACAGAACTCAGCATCTGTATTTTCATGTGGCTGCATCCCAAGATGACTTGGGATGGGAGGTTTTGCTAGCATGGAAAGGGTAACAGAAAAGGGCCTTAGCGATTGTTTCATTTAGTGCACTAACGGAAGCCTGGTACTTCACAGAATGGCGAACGCTGTGTGCCTGTGGGGTTTTCCCCCACGGCCCTCTCACAAGCTCTCGCTTCCCTAGTCTTTCTCCAGCTGCACCAGAGCACTGCCTCACTCCCCATGCCATGTTCCTCAGTTGCCACCATCTCTGTGGCTTTGAAATGAGCACCACCATTAAAATCTGAACCGCAGTACACCGCTCTGTGTCTGAGGAGTTTCACTCTCTGCTCCATAGGAGAGGAGGAAAGACCGTCTTTCTTCTTCCTTGGGTAGGGCACATATGACAAGTCTGTGGCATCGCTGACTAGGTGGGAGTCCATGTTGATTTTACCTTCTTTTTTTTGGTTTTTGTTTTGTTCTGTTCTGTGTTTTTGAGACAGAGTTTCTGTGTAGCCCTGGCTGTCCTAGAACTCATTCTCTAGGTCAGGCTAGCCTCAAACTCAGAGATTTCATTTTACCTTCTCTCTCTCTCTCTCTCTCTCTCTCTCTCTCTCTCTCTCTCTGGATTCTTAACCTTCTGTCCAGGAGTTCCTCAGTGTCAAGATTAATGTGTATCTATCTCGGGTGAGGAGTAAGGTGTTTCTGGTTCCCAAAGTCTTTGCCCAAAGAAAGAATGATGTGGTAGACTAAAGACTAAAGCATCCCTGTACGGGGGTCTCAACAGAATTTTGGATGGCTTTGAAATGAGACAGGACTTCATGGCATCTGACTTCTTTGGATTATGGAACATAGGAGGAGAGAATAGTATTGCGGTATAAAAGTGGGCCTGAGGAATCTGAGTTCTTCAGTAAACAGGATGAAACACTTGAAGTGCCCAGCAGCTTTTCCGGATGGCCAGACTGTAAGGAGGACATCAGTTCCAGTAGGGCTGGACTAGGGACCACCGGGGGTCAACCACTCTTACATGATGACTATGCTTTGGGTACTAGGGCTCACCATTGCACACAGCATCTGCCCTTGGGTAGCTGTGGCCACTAGAGGGAGCCCATATTCTGCAGAACACCATACTAGACGCCGAGGTGAGGTTGGGGTGGGAAGAGTTTCAAGGTTGCACCCTCTGCCTGCCTCTCCTCCAGGCTCCCTATTCTAGGGCTAACAGACACTTTCATTGGTGAACGGGTGGGGCAAATCTTTTTTTTTGCCCCCTTCTTGTATTCCTCAGCTATTTTCAATTCCAAGAACTTCTTGCTCTGTCTCCTTCATTTTCCCTCTTAATTTCTATGTAACTACCTCATCTTTCTCTTCTCTCCTAGCACCCCTTTATGTCTCTCATGGGGCTCGCTGCACTTTTCTCTGTGATTGCCTTCTCAGAAACTCTCAGGCTGGCCAGGACTATTGTAGCTGCAGCCACTCTTTCTAACACTCTCTTTTCTTCCCTCCCTCCTTCCTAGCTAGGTGTCTTTCTCTGACAGCGCCTCCACCCCCTCCAGGTACTGGGGTGGATTAGGTTACAGCTAGCTAGCTCTGCTTGGGCCTCCAAGGCCCCTCTCTACTTTCCTTTTGTGCCGTTGCCTGGAGACTAGTGGATTGTGGGGGGCTGGGGCCAGAGGAGCTGGGGTGAAGGATGGGGGTGGAGTGTACATGTGATGCTTGGGTACCAGAGGAACTGGAAGGGGCAGTGTTGGCTTCCTTTCCTGGTCTAATTCCCTGGCCTTATTTAGGCCCTTTTTTTTTCTTTTTTCTTTTTTTTTTTTTTTTTAGGCTTAGATAAGTTACCGTATTGGCATTTGCCTTAGTGGTTAAACAGAGAGAAAAGCTCAGTCTAGAAAAGATTTGGAAAGGGCCTGGGCCAGGCCCAGTGGGAAACTGAAGGAAAGAGGAAATGCAATGGAGAGAGGAAAGAGGGAGGGGGCGTCTCAGAGCCAAATCGGTGGGTGGAGGGAAAGAGTAGAGGTTGTCCTGAAGCAAAGAGGGGGAGAAGCAAGAGGCACAGTGGACCGGAGCTGACCTGCTCTCTGGAGGCCCTGGGAGGGACAAGAAGATGGGCATGGGGTAAAGTGAGTCCCTGCAGAGGCATTTCAGAGTGGGTGATGGTGGGGGGGATTCTAGCTCTGTTTCCCTAGTGCTTTGGAATCTGTTTAGAGCTTTTGGGTAAGTTCAAGAACTTGGCTGAATCTGGTCTAAGGAATGGTGACACAGATCTACTGAGTCACCAAGGCCAGTCTTTCTCCTTCCTTCCCAAACGGTAGCCCGCCCATTCGGTGCCCCCTACTCCACCCACTTGGTTTGCAGCTAGACCCCACTCCAAATGCCCTACCCCCACTCCAAATCTGGTGAACCACTAAGGGCTCCCAATCCAGACTCCAGCTCCAGCTCTTCCCATTTCCCAGACTCCCTCCCTGCCTTTCTCTAGCCTTCCCAATTTCAGCTGCCAAAAATCACCCTGCCTCTAGTGTCCTTTGTCCTGAGAGATGTTGCTGCTTGGTGTGGGGCCAGACAGAGAACCCAGAAGAAGGCACTGGTGGACTGATGGAGGTGCTGCCCTCATAGCTGTAGACTGGACATGACTGACACATTGGCAGGAGAAATGTTAGGTCTTCATGGTCTGTGCTGGGGACTGCCTCCATATTCCAACCTATTCTAGGGACCCAGGGCGCCTATGATGGGTCTAGGTATTTTGCACTTCATCCCTTCTGTGATCATGACCAAAGATGCTAGAAGCAATGACTTCAATCAGACTTGAGAAGGAAAGCTGACACGCTTTGGAAATGAAAGGGCCCAAATATGAAGTGCCCGTATCACCTCTTCCGTGCCAGGGCCTGCCCCCCATCCTGACACTTCTCCGCAGGGTTTTCCTTCTCCATCTTTAGCTCTCCCCTTTTCCCATCACGATGCCACAAAGACCCTATTTGTCTTTCCTTCCAGTCCTCTCTAATTCATTCTCCTCCAACCTATTTGCCAAAGGAAACAGTTCTTAGTTCGATTGAAAGTCCCCACCCTCAGGTTTTATCAACCCACCCCAAAACCCAGTCTCCCTCTAGAATCGGCATCTGGTCCCACCTTTTAAAATTTGTTGAGACCTCTCATGCCTTTGCTTCCACAGAGGTATCTCTGGACTTCCCTTCATCACTCTCAAATTCTTGTGGTTTGCATTCTTTTCAACACCAGTCACCCCTTAAACTCTTATCTCTTGCAGAAACGCCATTCTTACAGTATGTCATCTTTTCATCCTTTTCTGCCCACGTCTCCAAACTTCCATCCTATTATCTCCGAAACAGCCCCAACACCTCCGGTTTAGGCTCTGGCCCTTCCTCTCCATCTTTCCAATACAGCCCCATTATCCCAATCTCTACTTGAGGATTTCCCAAACTCCTCCCACCTCACCCCTGCCACAGCCCCTTGTCCCCAAACTTCTCCATCCTCCCCGTGTCTGCCTTCACAGTCCACGGCCCCTCCCAGCCAGCCCTCTCGCGCACGGGGCCCGCGAGCTCCCCACGCTCTGCGCCGCGAGGCCCTCTCCCTCCGCGCCCCGGCCAGCTTCGGCCAAACTCGCCCGGCGCCTCCCCTTCCCCGCCCCCCGACTGCCGCGCTCTCCCTCCCTCGCGTCTCCTCCGGGCCCCTCTTTCCTCCGTTCCTCCGCGCTCCCTCCTTCTCCCTCTTCCTCCAGCTCCCATCCCCCTCTCCCGAGCGCCCTCCCTCCGCCGTCCGCTTTCCTGTGCGAGTCGCCGGACGCGCCGCCCAGCCTGTCCGCCAACCGGCCCGCAGCCCCGCTCCGGGCCGGGGCCTCGGGCCAGGACGCGTTTCTGGGCGGCTGGCCTCGGGGCGGGCTAGGGGCGCACGGCACGAGCGGCGGGAGGGCCAGGGGTCGCGGGCCTCGCCGGGGCCGCGAGTGCGGGCGGGCGGGCGGGCGGGCGGGGGCGGGTGGCGCGGCGGGGGCGGGCGGCGCGTTCCGGGCGGGCAGGCGAGCGGGCGGGCGGGGAGTACTAGAAGCCGATCGGGGCTGCACGGGGAGCTAGGCATGGGGGCCGCCCTCGCGGGGGGCCGGGGCCGTCGCCGCCGCCGCGGTGGCGGTGACTGAAGCCGCGCAGCGAGGAGGGGCGGGGAGTGGCCGCCGCCGTCCCCGGGAGGCGCCGGAGCCCGACTGCACTCGCAGCCAGCCAGTCAGCCAGCCGTCCCGAGCCGCTTGCAGGTAAGGTCCGCTGCCGCCGGCCCGCCCGCCCGGGCCGCCCCGTTTCGGCTCCGGGCTCCCCGCCCCCACCCCTCCCGGTCCCCCCTCCCGCCGCCGCCGCCGCCTCCATTTGTTATTTTCCCGATCGCGTTCCCCCACTGCGGGAACGGCCGGGCCCGAGGCTGGGGGCTCAGGGGGTGGGGACGCGGGCCCGGGAGTCGCGAGCTCGGGAGGTGGGGGAGGAGGGTCTCGGGGGGAGGGCTGACGGGGCCGAGCGTCGCCAGGACCGGAGCCTAAAGGGGAGGAACGCCGAGGTGGAGACTTGGCGAAGGTAAACGGAGGATGCTGAGGCTGGTTCGCGGAGAAGGCAGGACGGATCGGGGAGATGGCAGCAAGGTGGGGCGGGAAGGCTCCAGAAGCCCCACAGGCCCAGAACCCGGGTTCCAGAGCCAGGGTTGCGGGCATTAGGAACAGAAGGAAAGTGGGCACCGGGAAAGGGGTGTGGTGGATGGTAAGAACAGGATTGTAGCTGCCAAGACGGGGGACTGAACCTGGGGGAATGGAGGAGGACCTAGAGGCCCGTCTTTAGAATCCTGCCTGGGGTGGAAATGGGGAGGCCTCGTCTTTTGTGACTCAGTTTTATTTTTCCCACTCCAGGTCACCTCTGACCCTGTTTTTCTAATCCCAGACCTACTTACTTCGTGAAGGGGGCACTGAGGCTCGGCAGTGTGAGTCTCCTAACACTAACAGGAAAGGCAGGCATACTGAAGGGAGAATTAGAAAGGCTGGGATGTTGGGAAAGAAGAGAGAATTGGGAAATCTTGTAGGCATTCCAAGGAATTGTGACCTCCACCCTCCTCCCCAGAGCATTGGCCGCCCCACCGCTGGGCTCTGTCGGGGAAACCTTTGCTACTTTGATCTCAGAGGTCTCCCTTTGTGCCTGGGGCAGGTCACCCTAAAGCTAGCTCCCTTCCCTGGTGGTACTGTAAGAAGGTCGGAGTTGCTTTGGCAACTGAGGTGGTAATAGTGGCTGCCACATGGACCCCTGGGATGGTCTCTTGAGGGGCACTTTTTTTTTCCCCACACATTTTGTTGCCATGGCTATGATCCAGTGGGAAGTCCAATAGGTGGGGGTTCAGTATGTAGACTGGGCCTCAGCCTGTAGCTATGTCCTAGGGGCTCTTGAGAGGGATTCTGGGAGATATGTCTGGTGTTGTCCCAAGTAGGGGTTTCCTAAGGAGGTGCATCCCTTCTCCCACAGCAGGCTTTTGGAACAGGTGGCCCTGTTGCTTGCAGGTCATTCTTGCAAGCCTCTGTGTGCGAAGATGAAAATGCTGTTGTTCAAACTATATGGTCTTGGGCTGGAGGTAGCTCAGTGATAGTATTGTTTCCTAGCATGCACACATAGGTTCTGGGTTTGAGCTCCAGAAACAAACAAAATTTAAAAAACAAACAAACAAACAAACAAAAAAAAACCAAGTTATATCATGGTCTTATGTTTTGTAAATGGTTGATTCTTAGCATTACTTTATTTTCCTTTCCTCTTTGGATCTCTCTTAGTCAGTTCTCAGGGTGACCCCTTCATTCAGCTAATCTTTGGCATTTTATTTTCCTGAACTTACAGAAATGGCATGGCTCTCCATGCCTGTCTCAGGGGAGGGTGGCCTAGGGGAGCTGCTCTGGAAGGGGAGCTGGGAGACCAGGGTGGACTCTGGTTGTACCTCTATGACCTTGGGCTAGTCACTTCTCTTGTCTTTGAGCTTCACCTTCGTGGTATGATGAAATGGACTCTGTGGCTCCTTCAGAAGTCCTGGCTGCTAACTAGACTTAGGCTACAGCATTGTTATCTGCTGGTCTGTGCTTCGTGGATATCTTGGTCATTTTCAACTGACTGTTAGGAAGGCAGGTCTAGAATGATGGAGGCTAATCAGTGATCCTGAAATAAATATTTTCTGTAAGCTTTTCCCATGGTCATTTTCTGATGTTCTTGTCATATTTGTTCCTTAATTTTTTTCTTTGAAAAAAAAATCAATTAATTTGTGTGTATGCCCTGGTGCACATCTGGAGGTCAGAGGGTAACCTGGTGGGGAGTTGCTTTTCTCCTTCTACCTTGTGGGTCCCATGGTTTGACTCAGGTCATTTGTTTGGTAGTAATCTTCTGTTTTTATTTTCTGGGTTTAAGATGGCCTTCTATAGCCCAAACCGGCTTGGCCTGAACTTGATCTGAACACAAGATGACCTTGAACTTGTGATCTTGCCTCCACCTCAGAAGTCTTGAGATTGCAGGCATGGGCCACACCCTGTTTTATGTGGTGTTGAAGTCTAACCTAGGGCTTCGTGCACGCTAGGCCAGCACTCTAACCACTAACCTGCATCCCTAGTCCCTCGAAGTTTCCTTCCCTCTGCTTGCCTAGGGACTCTCTTCTGATCTCATTTCTCTGCCCTCTGGGTTTGGTCTTCCTTGCTTTTCTTTTGCAATAAGGTAATGGGGCAGATGTGTGCTGTTGTACATGGTGGATGTTCTGAAGTGTTAGCAACAGCCTTCGAGGCAAGATGGAGTGCCCCTTGGTCAGTTCAGACTTAACCTGTGGCCTGACCTCAGTCAGCTCTCCCTCTGCCACTTCTTATCCCAGGAGTTAGTGCCCCTTTGACGCTGTTTTTCTCTCCCAAAGCTGCTCATTGCAAATTTTATCAGATTTCAGCTGATTGAGAAAGGTAAGAAAGGCGCACTGATTGCTCTCTTCTCTTGGATCCTCTGGGATCCAAACTGACTTGGTAAACAAGTTCTGTGGTGGGAGAAAATGGGCACCCTGTTCTAGAAGGGGACAGATACCAGCCACAGGTAATATTCTTTGCTTTCCTTGTTGATAACTTTATTTTCTCCTGCTTGGTTCTCTTCTGTGGACATTTGCTTATTCTCCTCCTCTTTTTCCATTTGAAGTTTTATTTTTTTTGAGACAGGATTTTATGAAACTGGCTGGCTTTGAACTTGCTATTTGCCGTGGGTGGTTGGTCCTCCTGCCTTCACCTCCCAAATGATGGAATTACAGCTGTCTCTCACCATGCCTGGTAATTCATAGTATTTTAAAAACCAATCCACAAAGCAATTTTAAAAAATGTGGTTATAGCCATAGTTGAAGTGAATTGGTTTACTGGGCAAAACATCAGTTGAAAATTTAGACCTGGGGCTCTGTCCCATCTATTTTGTGCCCCTTAAGTATAAGCTATTAAGTTTCCTGGAAATGTTAGACTCGTTCCTCATTGCCTGTCTCAGTATGGTTCAGTATGGGGTTGGGCAAAAAGTAATTTCTTACTCTGTATTCTTTGGAAAGAATACATGTGGAAATGTCATTAACCTGCACCTCCCAACTCCGGAGGGGTGGGTAAATTTAAGCTGTTCTCACCAGGGTTAATATCAGTTAATTCAAAGGACCTACTGAGCCTGGACTATGCTTGTAATTCCAGCATTTAAGACACTACCTCAAAACAAAATAAAACAATAACCAAATGGACCTACTGACATTCAGATGGTTTAAAGGTCAGTAACAACAGTTCACTTGGCTGGGTGAGGTGCTCACTTACAAGCCCGGTGCCAGGAGCTGAGCCGAGAGGCTCTGAGGGCAGTTGAACGCTGGTGCAAGATGCATAGTGTGACAAATAAGGAAAACAACAGACCCTGTGTGTGTGTGTGTGTGTGTGTGTGTGTGTGTGTGTGTGTATGTATGTGTGTATGTGTGTGTGCGCGCGCGCATGATATCAGTAGGAAATAGAAAACCTATGACAGCACTTCTTACTCTTAAAATATCTTACAGGCTGGGCATAGTGGCACACACTTTTAATCCTAGTACTCAGGAGACATAGGCAAACAGATGTCTGTGAGTTTAAAGCCAGCCTGGACTAATAGTGAGACCCTGTGTCAGAGAGAGACAGAGAGAGATAGACAGAAACAGATGAGAAAGGGGCTGGAGAGACGGCTCCGTTGTTTAAAGCACTTGTGGCTCATGCAGAGGACAGAGGTTTTATTCTCAGCACCCACGTGATAGCTTACACACATACTAACTCTAGTTCCTGGGTATCTGTTGTTCTCCCCATATGATACACATATACACATAGAGGCAAAACATTCATACATAGAGAATTAAATTTAAAAAATTTATGAGGGGCTGGAGAGATGGCTCAGCAGTTAAGAGCACTGTCTACTCTTCCAGAGGACCCGGGTTCGATCCCAGCACCCACATGGCAGCTAACAACTGTCTGTAGTTCCAGTTCTAGGCAAACACCAAGGCAAGTAAATAAGTAAATAAAATAAAGTTTAAAAAAAAATCTCATTAAAAAAAAAAATTATGAGTAGTAGTATGGAATGGTTTGACTCTTAGCAAGAAACAAACAAGTACAGAGGCTTGAAACTCAGCCAGTATGCTTGCCTGGCGTGCCTGAGGCCCTGGGTGCAGTGCACAGCACCAAAGAAGCCTATAATCCCAGCACCCGAGAGTGAAGGCTAAACGGCCAGGGATTGAGGTGCAGATGAAATGTCTGGCTATAGATGCACAGGTAGATGGCGATATCCATGTTTTTACTGCTAGATACAGGTAGATAGGCTGTTCATGCCAAGTGAGAGGTCAGGCTTCCACTTTGTAAGTGTATTGTATGCTCCCTGACATTTTGTCTTTTTGTAGTTTTAAAATATTTTGAGTGGGCTGGAGAGATGGTTCGTTGGATACAAGCCCTGGCTGCTCTTCCAGAGGACCTGGGTTCAATTCCCAGCACCCACATGGAAATCCACAACTATCTGTCAATAAAGTGCCAGGGGATTGGGACACCCTCACACAGACATGAATGCAGACAAAACACCAGTGTACAATAAAATAAAATTGAAAACAAATTTTGAGTTGGGGTCAGTGAGCAGAGGCACTTGCTACAAAGCCTGACCTTGGATTTGATCCCCCATCCCACATGGTGAGAGGGGGAACTGACTTCCAGACTGTCCTCTGACCTCCACATATACATCATTGCATGAGCATACCCCCTCCTCAGCCAGTCAATCAGTGTATTTTGAGTCTGGTTTATTTGTAAAAGCTTTGACTTTCCTTTTAATCACAGGAAACACTGACACAGCCATCCTTTGATATCTGGGGAGTTTGTTCCAGCACACTCCACAGATACCAAAGCTAACACACATCCAAGTCCCTTGTATAGAATGGTGCTGTGTCTGTGTATACCTGCATACTCACTTCCATGTGTTTTAAATCAGTTGTAGATCATATACAGTAACCAGTTCCATGTAAATGTTTGATAAAGTCTGCCTGTTCAGAGCTGAGGTTTACCACACAAAGAAGGTAAACAGCTGTTGAACAGTGAAAGCTAGAGAGGGACCTAGGGCTGTGAAAAGGTGGGATACTACAGCAGGCTGTGTCCACACATCATTCTAGAGTGAGCTGGGGATGGCAATGTAACAGATTCAATTTTTTTTTTTGGAACTTTCTGGAATGTTTCATCCCAAATATTGTCAGTTCAGGTTGGCTGAATCTCTGGACAAAACCCTGTAAGTGGAAAAGGCCAGCTACTAGAGGATGGATCCTTTGAGGTCGTCTAGAATGTTCTGCAGTTTTGAAGATACTACAGTTTGGGGTTGAAGCTGGTGAGGCCGTCTGCTTGCTCAGTATTGTAGAGTGGGACATTCTTCTACATCGTCTGATGTGAAACAAGATTGTTATCTGTGTGACTGATCTAGGCTTCTTAGAATTCTCTCCAATTTCTGAGGAGAGTTTAGAAGAGTGAGCATGTGAGTGTGGCCTTTGAAGTCACATTGCAGAGGGCTTGGTTCTTCCCTGTGGAAGGTGGGGCCTGTCACAGCCTTTGAGCCTTGGTTCCCTTTCATATTTATTACCCCCACTTTAGAGCGTGTTGATGTTACAGGAAATGTTATGTAAAGAGCTTTACACAAAGATTCTCAGTAAACTAACAATTCAGCCTCATCCTTGGTGCTTCTTTTGAATTTGGAAGGCCCTGGAGTTAATGAGTGTACACTTTTTTTGCTGTTTTGTTTTTTTGAGACAGGCTTTTGCTGTCTAGTTCAGGCTGGGCTTCACTGTGTAATGCCCATGCTATAGCCTTCTGAGTGCTGGCACTACAGGCACCTACCACCACACCAGGCCACAGATACTCTATAGGGCTTCTGAGGGGTAAAATCCTTCTGTGTGTTAGGTTGGGGTTCATAGGGGCATCTGAATTTTCTGCCTTCCCTTGAGATGAAGAGAGTATATTGTGAGAGTCAGTATCACTTGATGCAGCCAGGGTGCTAGCTGTAGTCTCTTGTGTCTCTGCCTTTGACCTAAAGGCTTAGGACTGTGCTTCTTACTCAGACCCCTGCTGTTCTTGCTACAATATGAAAACACTGATGGTTTCTCCTAACAGATTTCACTAAAAACACCCTGCGAGTACCTCGTGCCTATAACTGCGTCCAGCTTCCCAGACCACAGCTGTGGGGAGCTCGGGGCACAGCAAACAAGATTTTGTATTCAGCTGCCCAGGCAGAGGAGAATGGGGTCTCCACAGCCTGAAGAATGAAGACACGACAGAATAAAGACTCAGTGAGTAGAAGCTATAGTAAGCAGTATGGCAGGTCAAGGGCCGGGCAGGAGGCTAGGAGGAAGGGCCTGAAGTGGAGAGCAGAAACAATATACAGCCTAAAGTTAGGTGTAATGTAAAACACTACCTGCCTGCCTCCATCCCGCTCTCAGATGTCAATGAGGAGTGGACGGAAGAAAGAGGCCCCTGGGCCCCGGGAAGAGCTGAGATCAAGGGGCCGGGCCTCCCCTGGAGGGGTCAGCACATCCAGCAGTGATGGCAAAGCCGAGAAGTCCAGGCAGACAGCCAAGGTACTCCTCCTCTGATCCCCACAGGATGCCACAGCACTGCAGATGAAGGGGTATTTGGGAGGCTGGGCCTTCAAGAGTAATTCTGGCAGGGGCTTAAGAGATGGAAGACAAGCGTGTTACCTCTCTCCCTAACAGAAGGCTCGGGTAGAGGAAACCTCTACCCCAAAGGCCAACAAGCAGGGCCGCAGTGAGGAGATCTCAGAGAGCGAAAGTGAGGAGACTAGTGCACCCAAGAAGACTAAGACTGAGGTAGGACACCCTGTGGCTGCCATGGCCTGTGTCTGACTATTCTTTCTCTAAGTGTCTTTCCTGCACCATTCCTGCTGTGTTCTCTGCTTATCTGGAGTGGTCCTGTCTGTAATATGGTAGGCAGCTCCTGAGGCTTTTGTTACAACAGTAAGTGGCGAGGCCAGGCCAAATTGGACTAGAAGGGTAGGGGAAGGCATTATAGCTTCCTTTGGTACAGTGTTTGCCTAGTACACAGTGCTGACTCCAACCGCTTAATAAAATCTAGAAGCTGGATGTGGTGGTGACATCTCTTATTCTGGCTTTCAGAAGGCGGAGACAGGAAAATCAAAAAAATTCAAGGTCAGCCAAGCATTGTTGGCACATAGCACTGGGGATGCAGAGGCAGGCAGATCTGAGTTCCGGGCCAGCCTGCTCTACTGACTTAGTTCTAGTACAATGAGGACCTCAGAGAAACCCTATATGGAAAAATTAAACAAAACAAACAAAACCTCAAGGTCATCCTGTGCTATGTGGTGAGCTAGAGGTCAGCCTTGGGCCATATGAAGCCCTGTCTTTAAGCGAGGAAGAAATAGAACAAGGAAACCAGGCATCTGGTGATAAAGGAGAGCAGAGATGGCAAGAGGGTCAGCCGTCAGCTGTGAAAGAGTGTCTGAGATGGACGCCGGAGAAGGCCAGGGCTTGACAAGGAGGGGAGGGGGATTCCAGATGACCTGGAGCAAGCATCCCACAGTGCTGTGCGGAGGAAACGATTGTGAACAACCCTCTCCCCTACAGCAGGAGCTGCCCCGACCACAGTCTCCGTCGGATCTGGACAGCTTGGACGGGCGCAGCATTAATGATGATGGCAGCAGTGACCCCAGGGATATAGATCAGGACAACCGCAGCACGTCCCCCAGCATCTACAGCCCTGGAAGTGTGGAGAATGACTCGGATTCGTCTTCTGGCCTGTCCCAGGGCCCACCCCGCCCCTACCACCCACCTCCGCTCTTTCCTCCTTCCCCTCCACCACCAGACAGCACTCCCCGACAACCAGATCCTGGCTTTGAACCCCATCCTTCTGTGACACCTACTGGCTATCACGCTCCAATGGAGCCACCCACATCTCGATTATTCCAGGGCCCACCTCCTGGAGCCCCTCCCCCACACCCACAGATCTACCCTGGGAATGCTGGTGGAGGTGTTTTATCTGGACCTCCCATGGGTCCCAAAGGGGGAGCAGCTGCCTCTTCAGTGGGTGCTCCTAGTGGAGGCAAGCAGCATCCCCCACCCACTACCCCAATTCCAATATCAAGCTCGGGGGCCAGCGGTGCCCCTCCAACAAAGCCGCCTAATACTCCAGTGGGTGGGAACTTACCTTCTGCTCCACCACCGGCAGCCACCTTCCCTCACGTGACACCAAACCTGCCTCCTCCACCTGCCCTGAGACCCCTCAACAATGCCTCAGCTTCTCCTCCTGGAATGGGGGCTCAGCCAATCCCTGGGCATCTGCCCTCTCCCCATGCCATGGGTCAGGGCATGAGTGGACTTCCTCCTGGCCCAGAGAAGGGTCCAACTCTTGCTCCCTCACCCCACCCTTTGCCCCCAGCATCTTCTTCCTCTGCCCCCGGGCCCCCAATGCGGTACCCATATTCATCCTCCAGTAGCTCTGCAGCTTCCTCTACTTCCTCCTCCTCTTCCTCTCAGTACCCAGCGTCCCAGGCTCTGCCCAGTTACCCTCATTCCTTTCCGCCACCAACAAGTATGTCTGTCTCCAATCAGCCACCCAAGTATACCCAGCCTTCTCTCCCGTCCCAGGCTGTGTGGAGCCAGGGTCCTCCACCTCCTCCTCCCTATGGCCGCCTCTTGGCCAACAACAACACTCATCCAGGCCCTTACCCTCCTGGGGGCCAATCCACAGCCCACCCACCAGCCCCTACACATCACCATCACCAGCAGCAGCAACAGCAGCAGCAGCAACATCATCATGGAAACTCTGGGCCCCCTCCACCTGGAGCATATCCTCACCCCCTAGAGAGTAGTAGCTCCCACCATGCACACCCTTACAACATGTCACCCTCCCTGGGGTCTTTGAGGCCCTACCCATCAGGGCCAGCACACCTGCCTCCACCTCATGGCCAGGTGTCCTACAGCCAAGCAGGTCCCAATGGCCCCCCAGTTTCCTCTTCTTCCAACACTTCCGGCTCTTCCTCTCAAGCTTCCTACTCATGTCCGCACCCCTCCTCATCCCAGGGCCCCCAAGGAGCAGCCTACCCCTTCCCACCAGTCCCTCCAGTCACCACGTCTTCAGCTACCCTTTCCACCGTCATCGCCACCGTGGCTTCCTCGCCAGCAGGCTACAAAACAGCCTCTCCACCCGGGCCGCCTCAGTACAGCAAGAGAGCCCCATCCCCGGGCTCCTACAAGACCGCCACCCCGCCTGGATACAAACCGGGGTCACCCCCCACCTTCAGAACGGGGACCCCGCCTGGCTTCCGAGGCACCTCTCCGCCAGCAGGCCCGGGGACTTTCAAGCCAGGCTCACCCAGCGTGGGGCCGGGGCCCCTGGCACCTGCGGGACCTTCAACTTTATCATCTCTGCCTCCAGCACCCGCGGCCCCAGCTCCAGGGCCGCCCCTGACCGCCACGCAGATCAAACAGGAGCCAAGCGAAGAGTACGAACCCCCGGAGAGTCCGGTGCCCCCGGCCCGGAGCCCCTCGCCCCCTCCTAAGGTGGTAGACGTGCCCAGCCACGCCAGCCAGTCGGCCAGGTGAGGAGCCGTGGGGATGGGTGCGGGTGGCCTTGCGATCACTTAGATTCGGGGACACAAACTGGAGGGGGGCGCTGCTTTGGGGGCTCACGGCTCTGCGCCCGGCAGGTTCAATAAGCACCTGGACCGTGGCTTCAACTCGTGCGCGCGCAGCGACCTGTACTTCGTGCCGCTGGAGGGATCCAAGCTGGCCAAGAAGCGCGCCGACCTGCTGGAGAAAGTGCGGCGCGAGGCCGAGCAGCGCGCGCGCGAAGAGAAGGAGCGCGAGCGCGAGCGGGAGCGCGAGAAGGAGCGCGAGCGCGAGAAAGAGCGCGAGCTGGAGCGCAGTGTGGTGAGTGCGTCACTAGGTGCGCCGCGCGCCTCTCCCGCTCCCGGGCTTCGCCGCTCCGGTCGCTTCGCCACCTGGCGGAGGGGAGGAGCCACTGCAGCCCGGAAAGCTGGCAGGGGCTGAGGTCTTTTCCACCGATGCAGTCCGGCAACCCGGGGCCGGCAGCTCCCCGTAGCTGCAGTTCTGACCCACTTGTTTTGTGTTCTACAGAAGTTGGCCCAGGAGGGCCGTGCTCCAGTGGAGTGCCCGTCTCTGGGTCCAGTGCCCCATCGGCCTCCCTTCGAGCCTGGGAGCGCTGTGGCTACAGTGCCCCCTTACCTGGGTCCTGATACTCCAGCCCTGCGCACTCTCAGTGAATACGCCCGACCTCACGTCATGTCTCCTGGCAATCGCAACCACCCATTCTATGTGCCCTTGGGGGCAGTGGACCCCGGGCTTCTGGGTTACAATGTCCCAGCCCTGTACAGCAGCGACCCAGCTGCCCGAGAAAGGGAGCGGGAAGCCCGTGAACGTGACCTCCGTGACCGGCTCAAGCCTGGCTTTGAGGTGAAGCCTAGTGAGCTAGAACCCCTCCATGGGGTCCCCGGGCCAGGCCTGGATCCCTTCCCCCGACATGGGGGCCTGGCTCTACAGCCTGGGCCACCTGGCCTGCATCCTTTCCCTTTTCATCCGAGCCTGGGGCCCCTGGAGCGAGAACGGCTTGCGCTGGCAGCTGGGCCAGCCCTGCGTCCTGATATGTCTTATGCTGAGCGGCTGGCAGCTGAAAGGCAGCATGCAGAAAGGGTGGCAGCCTTGGGCAACGACCCTCTGGCCCGGCTGCAGATGCTCAACGTGACTCCCCATCACCACCAGCACTCCCATATCCACTCTCACCTTCACCTACACCAGCAGGATGCCATCCATGCAGGTAAGACGCCCTGTTTCCTTGCTTTGGACTGGCTCTGCCACATCCCATAACGTTCTTCCATTCCGCTGGTCTGGCATCAGTCACCCTCTCCCGAGACTACTGTTCTCGACTTTCTTTCCACACTAGCTCATGCCTTCTTCATAACCCAGCCTTCTGCGCTTGATAACAGCCCAAGCTGGAGCCTTTTGCAGGATCACCTTCTCTGTCTTCATATTCTTTCTCGAAGCACCTCACATACCAATGTTCTTATTCCTCTGTATACAGATGCCATCTGGTACCAGCCGGCATCTCCTTTCCTTACGTATAGGGGTCTTCTGTGTCTCTCTCATCTGTAGATTTAGAACCTTGTAGAAAACTCCACGTAAGTTTGGTTTTGATGCCATAGTCAGTAATGAGTTTCCTCACTGTTTTACTGTAGAGCCTGTAGCCCAGAACACTCACTGCCTGCTTGGCTGGAGACTCGTTCATTCTGAGTTGCTTGTTACCCTCCTCTATTCTCCCTAGTTAGAACATTTACTGTTTATTTATTTAGCAAGTATACAAAACAACAGGCTTTCGCATTTTCATACATTATATTTTGCTCATATTTACCCCTCCTCTTATTATTTTTTTCCTGTCTCATTTCTTAAACTTAAGAGATAGTTTTCTAAACGTATCCTTCATCTCTTCAGAGGAATCCATTCTTTTATTTCCTCCTCAGACCTCTCTCCCAGCTGTAGTCTGTCTTCAGTCATTGTCTGTTCCTCAGCAGTCTCTCCTTCCCATCTCACAGGGCCTTGGCTCTTTCAGTCTGCCTTCCTTCTGCTTTGGATCCCTTGGGTCTGTCTCCACAGGCTAAACCCCTCCACCCCACCCAGTGCATGGTTGTTCCGAGCCCTGCCTCCTGGTGACACCTTCCTTTCTCTGCCCTCCAGCCTCCGCCTCGGTGCACCCTCTCATTGACCCCCTGGCCTCAGGCTCTCACCTTACCCGGATCCCCTACCCAGCTGGGACCCTCCCCAATCCCCTTCTTCCTCACCCTCTGCACGAGAACGAAGTTCTTCGTCACCAGCTCTTTGGTAAGGATGGGGGTTGGGATGGAGAACTCGAGTGAGGGAAAGGCAGAGCAGAGGAACAGGGCAGGGTGGGCCTGGTGGAGTTTGGAGAGAGAGGTGAGGAGCTGAGATGGAAACAGGCCGAGGTCAAGTTCTAGGTCCAGGCAAAGAGGCTGGACTCTGGTTCCATCCCACCCCGGCAGATTGTAGGGAAGGAGGGTTAGCTTCCATTTCAGCCTTACTTTCCTGTCTGTAATGTGGCTGGCTGTCCCTTCCATCAGTCACATGCTCCTGTGTTTTCCTCTCCTAGCTGCCCCTTACCGGGACCTGCCAGCCTCCCTCTCTGCCCCAATGTCAGCAGCTCATCAGCTGCAGGCCATGCACGCACAGTCAGCTGAGTTGCAGCGCTTGGCTCTGGAACAGCAACAGTGGCTGCATGCCCATCACCCATTGCACAGTGTGCCACTACCTGCGCAGGAAGACTACTACAGGTACTCCAGGCTGCCCCCGAGCACAAGGGGAGGTGGGATATGGGTATGATACAGCAGGATACCCTTAGGAGGGGCGTCCTCCTGTCTCAGTCTCATCTCTGTGGTGCCTTGCCTCTTCTCTAGTCACCTGAAGAAGGAAAGCGACAAGCCGCTGTAGAGCCTGTGATCCAGAGAGCATCCACTGCTCCTTCATCCAGACCGTGGAGGACTCCCCTCAACCTTTTGATGACCCCCAACCCCCAGAGCCGAGGAGAGGCTTGCAGAGCTTCTGCAGCTGAGCAGAGGGAGGGAGGGAAGGAGGGACAGAGGAGGTGAAGGGCCGAGGTTGTGTGCAGAGGTTTGAAGTGGCAAGGGCAGGGACAGAAAGTACAGAGTATCTTGGACCAGGTCCCTCTCCCTTATCCCTGCTTTTCTTCTTCTCTGCCCAGTCCTTGGCGGCCACTGCTCCTCCCCTAACCCGTTGGTGTGATTATTTCATCTGTTAGATGTGGCTGTTTTGCGTAGCATTGTGTGCTGCCCCTGCCCCGTCCCCGTGTGTGCATCCCCTCGGCGATGTGTGCCCCTTGCCCGTCCCACATTAATAATTTATATATATAAATATCTATATGATGCTCTTTAAAAAACATCCTGACCAAAACCAACCAAACAAAAACATCCTCACACTTCCCCAGGAATTTGTCTGTGACTTGTTTTTGGGGGCTGTGGGTCTGGTAGGGTGGGTAGGATGGGAGGTCGATTGTCTTAGGGCAAGTGGGGAGGGATGAAGTTTTCTTAAGGAAATTGAAGAGTTGGGCAGGACTCTTCTTGATCATGGATCCTCAGCTATGCTTATAAGGATGCCTTGTACTAGTCCTCTGATTTTTCCCAAGATTGGGAGTTAAGGCCTTTGAGGGCAAGAACAGGCCCACAGTGAGCATGACCAAAGCTAGAAAACTACTCAGTCCTTAGAAGCCCTGCGTCACTCATCTAGTGTACTCCAGAAACAGTTTAACAGTTGAATTTGCATAACTTTAGTAGGCTGATAAGATTAGTATTGCTTTTTTTTAAAGATTTATTTTTATTATGTATAGGGATTGGGATTCATGTCTGTGCTCATGAATGCAAGGGCCCAGTAGAGGCCAGAGCAGGGTGTCGGATCCCCTGTAGCATGAGTTATAGGCAGTTGAGAATTGCCCGGCAGGGTGAACCATTTTTGCAATCTCTCTATTTTGAATGATGCAGTCATGTAGCCCAGGCTGGACTTGAACTTGTGGCCCTACCTCCCAGCTTTTGTGTTAGTATCGCACAAGTGCAGAGTATGCCCATAGGCCCTGCCGTTCTGGATTACTTTTGCAGTTTGAGGAGGGGGTGGAAGACAAGCGCCTCTAAGGAAAGAAATACAGGGCATCGGGCCACATCGTCTACCACTGCATAAGGACAATTACATCGGCTTTCGTTCCCCAAGCCGTTTTTTTATTATTATTTTCTCATACCAAACGAAGGAGCTGTGATTGGCTGCTTTCAGCCAATCAGCATTAAGTCATTTGCATAGCCCTCTATTAACCGGTCCCAAACTCAAGAAACACCGGTTTTAGTATTCCTCTAGAAGACTATTTACCGAATTAAACAATAAAAGTGTGCTTTGTTATTGGCATATTGGTGGGGGGTAGGAAAATGGCATGGTCATCTCACCCTCACCGTAAGGGGAGTTTGTATCTTTCCCGGGCTCGCTGCACCGGTAGCCCGCAAGTGTTACAGCTCTTTTAGAATTTGTCTAGTAGGTTTTCTGGCTGTTGTCGGAAAACCCCTCCCAATCCGGTCTGTCTATAAGAATAGTATTTCTACATTCGGGGTGCCGGGGTCTGCTTTGGCTGCGGGCCTCTAGGAAGGGCACGCGCGTGTGCTGGCTCCGCTCTCGCGGACTTCCGCTTCGTGCAGCGCAGCTTCCTCCCTGCCTCCAGCGGCCGCGGTAGGAAGCGGCTGGCTGCTGGCTCCTCCGGATCTCTTCGGTGCTTCCACTAGTCTGACGTTCTTATGGCGTCCGCCGCGGCCCAACCCGCGGCCTTGAGCGCAGAGCAGGCCAAGGGTGAGGACCTTAGTCTGGGTGTGGGGCGCTTTTAGTGGGAGGGTGCTGCGCTCGCTACCCGTTCCTTCTCCAAGTGGGGCCCTTGCCCATTAGGGTGAAGGGTTGGAAGGACGAGCTTATCGGGTTACCGATCGCCCAGCTCCACTAATTCACTGCCTCTTTCCTCCTCTGGGCTCGCCCGCCATGCTCCGCGGACCTCTCTGGAATGCTTCGGCCTTGCAGTGGTCTTGGCGGAGGTGATCCAAGCGTTCTCAGCCCCAGAGAACGCCGTGCGCATGGACGAGGCTAGAGACAATGCATGCAACGATATGGGCAAGATGCTGCAATTCGTGCTGCCGGTAGCCACACAGATCCAGCAGGAGGTTATTAAAGCCTATGGCTTCAGTTGCGACGGGGAAGGTGGGTCCCCCATGGAATGGCGATGGGTTGGGGGTGGGGCTCATGATCCACTAGTGGCCCCGGAGTTGGTCTGTTTCTCGCCACGGGGCGGCAGTCACATCAAACATTGGCACTCAAGGCCTATCCCGAGGCGCTCTCCCCTCCTGTTTTTCAGTAATAGCCCTTGAACCCGAGTCTGTCTGTTAGGCAAACTCTCCACCACTGAACTATATGTACTCAGCTCTCTTTGAATCAGGGTCTGTCTCACTAAGGGCCCAGGCTGCCCTTGACCCAGAGATCCTCCTTTTTCTGAGTAGGTGGTATTGAATAGGCTGGAGGCACCAGGCCAACTCTAACCTGAACTCTTAACCTGACAACAGGCTTCTGCATTTCCTGCAAGGCGTTTTGGTTAATAGTTTTGGTATTAGAGATTGCGCTATCTCTTCCCAGGGACATGTGTTCATTGATTTGGCCCACCCAGCCTGTAGACCTGAGATCTCATTCATATTTAAGCTTCTTGAGAGAAAACAGCTAACGTGGTTCACCTGAGGGTGAAAAGAATGTTCTGATTTAGGTCCTTTTCGTGGGTTTTTGGCCTGGTTTAAAGGTGATCAACTGTCTGTGTCCCCTTCTCTGTCTTGGCACACTGGTCTCCAGCAGGCACCCTTGTTCCCTCTCATAGGTGTCCTTAAGTTTGCCCGCCTAGTCAAGTCTTACGAAGCCCAAGATCCTGAGATTGCCAGCCTGTCTGGCAAGCTAAAAGCCCTGTTTCTGCCGCCTATGACACTTCCGCCCCACGGGCCAGCTTCTGGAAGCAGTGTGGCTGCCTCCTGAGTTTTGTTGTCTGTGTGCCACTGCTAGAGAAGAAGATCTTGTGTTCCAGAGGATAATAAATGTGTTTGTGACTAAACCTTCGTGTCAGTGATTATTTGTAGGCCTGCCTACCCACACCTGTCACTCCCAGGCTGTCTCTGCCTTCCCCCTCCTTCCCATACTCTTTGCTGAGACCAGCCCAGCTCTCAAGAACCGGCTTCCTCCTGTCCTCCCAGGGCATCCCGGGAGGCTGAATGGGCTTCTTGGCATTCTGGGAGGTTTGTTCACAAAGGCAGTAGTAACTCCTATGAGCAGTGGGCTTCAGGGCTTGTCTTTGGGCCCTGTGCTCTCCAGTCTGAGAAGTGCTCTGCTGGGGCGGTCCCTGACTAGGATTACTTCCTGCTCTGTGCTCCGGGTTACCCGCCCCCCTGTTGCACTGTCAGTCTGAGCTCCAGGTGGAACTGCAGGTGGCTCCTCCCCTTCCAAGAGAAGTAGGCCGTGGCAGGCCTGAAGCCTGCTGGGCGGCCTCCGGCCTCTGGGGAATTTGGCTGTGGTGGGCGGTCAGGCCAGCCCCATCCCACCTGACCTTTCCTCGGAGACCTGGGGGCCAGGGGCTTGTCCTCAAAGTGCTAAAGGTTTGACAGGCTGAAGAAAGGAGGAAGTGGCTGAGAACCAGAATATTCTTCCTGAAAGTCTGGTCTGGATCCCTGAACAGCTGTGCCACTTGATTGGCCCCGCCCCCGTCACCCTTGGCCTGCGACTTCCCTCACTCCAGGGAGATGCTGTCCCGTGGGTAAGTCCTCCTCGGTGCCTCCCGTGTCCCACAGACTCCTGTTCGTCTGGGCTGACGGGCATCGCACACTCTCAAGTATGCTGTCCTAATCTGTCACCACAATCACCCCCTGCCCTGGGTCGGCTTCCTGTCCCTGGGAACTTGCCCCTGACAAGATTCAGAACTCCCAGGCTCATCATATTCCTCTACCTCCTTTTTCTTTCACCCTTTCCCAACCCCAGATGTGTATCTTTTCTCATTTTTAGCCTCTGGCCTATAGTATCTGCTTCTGCCTCCTGTGTAGGACCTGTCCCCAATGGGTAACTCACATCACCCCCGACCTAAGTGTCTGAAGGCACATTTGAGAGAGCTCACCCACCCCCTAAGCAAACTCCCCTCTTCCTTCTGAAACTGGGCTCTGTTCAGTGCTTCCCAAGGGAGCAAACTTAGATAGCTAATGGTGGGCATGGATGTTGGAATATGAGCCTATATGGGGCAGCTGTAATCTCTGTTTAGAGAGCTAGCGTTCCAGCCAGAGATAACAGAATGAATAAATAGGCCATAACTAGCAATATTTCAGATGGTTGAAGTGTTAACACCCAGGAAAAGAAACAGCATCAGATGCTAGCAGGTGATGTATCCTCAAGACATAACTGGCTGAAGGCATCAGGGAGGGCTTCCTGATGAGGAGACATTTGAGTCAAGACCTAGGGAAGAGATAGAGGCAGTCATGTTGTGATCAGCAGAAATAGCAAGTGTGAAGCCAGAATAGTAAGTGTGTACTCCAGAGGGAAGCCAAGAGCAGCCTAGACTCTGGTGGGATTCGGATAGCCTAAGTGAAAACCCACTGCCAGAGTCCCACAGATTTGCCTTTCTGTTTGCACTTTTCATCCAGTGTAGACCTTCTCACTGTCAGCCCTGGGGGTGGTCCTGAATCTTCCCATCTATCTTGGCAAGGCATCTCCCAGTACAGAACCTTTTCTTGATTCTTCAGCCTGGACCTTCAAGACCTCTGCTGCTGGGGTCCAGACCCTTGGATGCTCAGGATGCTGCATTGATTGGCTTACACTGAGCAACCCAAATGCACGTTAAACATGCCACCTCTGTGTCCTGGTCCCTCTGCCTGTGGGGATTCCCTACTCCTTCCATCTCCCAGCCTGCTTTGCTGCACCAGTCACTGCTTTAAACCCTGCTGTGGCAGTGCTGCAGCACACAGATGTCTGGCCACAGACAACTTTGGTTTTTGTTTTTCCTTTTACCTTTCTACTCATCACTCACTCAAAGCTCGTGACTCTGGGCAAGTTACATAACTTGAGTTTTCACTTTTGTTTCCAAAATTGGGAAAGTCAGAAATAAGCAGCATTGTCATGAAAAAAATTGTCTCTGCTGGGTATAGTGGTATTTGACAATGCTAGGGAGCTGAGGCAGGAGGATTTTGAGTCTGAGGCTAGCCTGAACCATAAAGTAAATCCTGTCTAAATAAATAATGATAAAAACAAAGAATAGGGTTATGGTCAATGGTAGAATACTAGCCAAGCATATAAACCCGAGTTTGATAAATGAATAAAATAGAGTAGAATACAATAGTCATCTGTTAGTATCTGTAGGGGATTGATTCCAGGGTGAACAGAAGATAGCAAACTGATGTATTTGCATGTAACCTACATGTGGAGTGGTGCATATTTTAAATCCTCTTCCACCAGTTATTTAATACAATGTAAATGCTATGCAAATCATTATGCTGTATTATTGAGGAAATTATGGTGAGGAAAAAAGGTCTGTGCCTGTTCAGGAGAAGCATACTCCACAGATGCAAACTTGGAAGACAGACTCCATTGTAAAATGGAAGGCTGATGACATGAAACCATACCACTCAGCAGTTAGTTACATGGGTGAGGGTGACCTCCTGAGGGCTGGCATGTGCCATCACACATGGCCTTTTGTCCCAGGCCTCAGCCTTTTTGAATAATGGGGTTATAGGAATGAGCCACCACACACACCTGGTTGCTTTATTAGCTTTTTAGATCTGTATTTAGGAAATCTTGTTAAACTCATTTATTTGGTGGAAATACCAAGGCTCAGAAAAGTCCAGTGACTATATAAGATTGTTGTATCTTACCTTAGATACCCAAGGTTTGTCTTCCTTGCATCACTACTAATCTTGATGTCTTGTTTCATTTCCTGCTTCCCAAAGGAATTTCTTTCTCTTCTACATACCAAGCACTTGCATTTAGGATTGTCAGCCTCCTTGAGCCTGCTTAAAACAAAGACAAAATCCCCGAATCCTCAGTGGTCACGGGCTCAAATGGAATGATGATTGTGTGCATTGTTCTAGTGCTCTTTCTTCCAACTCCAGGGTCCTGTGCCGTGCTTCTTGGGGGGATTGCCTTATTTGCCTGCCAGAGGATAGCAGGTTAGCCCTAACCCTAACCCATCTTATTGGAGTGTTTTGTTTTCTGGCTTGACACTCTTTAGAGATTCTTAAAAGAGTCTTAGGCGCCTAGTAAGCTTGTCCATACCAAGTAGGTTTAATTCAGGAATGGAGTTCAGGTACCTGGAATTTCCTGTGTCCCTGTTCTGTTGGGGATCTGCCCCCAGCAAGGTATGTATACAGATGGACACAGATGATGGTGTGCGTGTTGAGTTGTGCTTCTATACAAGGTATGCTTGCCTTTGTCTGTGTGAATGCTCACTCATCTGCGTGCAGGGACGGATTGGGAAACATGTGTAACCATGTCTGTGTAACTGCATTCATGACTTTCCCTCTGGATACTTCTCTGTGTTGGACAGTGAAGGCTGGAATGGGGATAAGCCAGGATGCTGGTGGATCCGCCTATGCTGGAACCAGATTTGCACGTGGTCTTCCTGGCTGTTGGGGTGAGCTGGGTCCATGGGCGTTCCAGATCTTTCATAGTGTAGTATCTAAGCATATAGATTTTTAATGCTATTAGCAAGAAAATAAAGGGAGAGAGGTAGGCTACATGATACTTGATGCTTCCAGGAATGACAAAAGTCTTGTCTTGCTATGTAGCCCTGGTTAGCCTGGAACTCTTTATGAAATCCAGGCTGGCTTCTAACTTGTACTGATCCTTTTGCCTCCGTCTTCCAAGTGCTGGAATTACAGGTGTGTGCTACTGCACCTGACTAGACTGTGAGACCCAGGCCTTCCTATAAGCTAAGAGAGCGCTTTACTCAGCGCCATACTTTACCCTTGTTGGTTTTTATATTCCCTCATTTTTCCTGTTTTTTGAGATGTAACACACATACTATGAATAAATATTAAGCATACAACTAACTATACACTCATTCACGACCTTCCTGGGTTTGGTGCAGAAATGGAATCCAGGGCCTTATGCATGCTGCCACTGAGCTACACCTCAAGCATCATACAATTTTTGAAAAAATGTAAGGGAGCCAGATGTGGTGATCTGCCTTTACTCCCAGCTCCTTGAAAGACTAAGGCAGGAGGTTGGCTACAGAATGAATTCCAGATTAGCCTGGGCAACCTAGTGATACTCCATCTCAAAATAAAAAAATAAAAAGAGAGCTGAGGGTACGGCTCAATGATAGAGCATTTGCCTAGCATGTTTGATGTCCTAGGTTCAATCCCTAGGACTGTAGAAATGTAAACTGAATCAAATGAATAAGATAAAGAAATAGGTGGAAGACTTGCCTCAGTGATGCTTACCTGCATAGGGAAGGGACTGGGAAGGTTTTTTTTTTTTTTTTTTTTTTTTTAATGAGGTCTCACTATGTAGCACTGGATATCCTAGAAAAATCGCTATGTAGACCAGGCTGGCCTCAAACTCACAGAGATCTGCCTGCCTCTGCCTCTCAAGTACTGGGTTCTAATCCCAGTATGCCAAAAATACCAAAACTAATCAATCAAAACATCACAAACCAATAATCCCCCTAAAGGATAATTGAACTCTGCCCCAGCGCTGTTCCCCAGCAACCTGTGTCCTTCCGGAAGGAAAACACCAATGGGAGTTTCTTGAATCTTCTTTTGGGCAGATTGTTTTCACTCTGATCTTGGCTTGGTAGTGTTTGCATTTTTAAAATAATTATACTGGGTTTCACATATACAGGGCATCATAAGCCTTTGTGCCAAGAGCTCCTAAAGGTTATTATCCCTGTGAGCATTGCCATTGTTGGGACCTTGGTCACCAGCCCTAGTCTCCAGGAGACACACACACACACACCTGCTCAGAGTCAGGGTACAGGAAAGAGGCCTATAAAGAGTCCCTACAAATAGAAAAGGCCCACAATTTGAGAAGGTTGCATGAGGTCATTTTCTGGGATCTCTCTGCTGTGAGAGTATCTCCTTTGAAGAAAGAGTCTATTGACTACTGTTCTTTGGTCCTGAGGGCTGGCAGGTTAAAGTATGTTTAACTAAAGTAAAAAATCTTTAGCTTTGGGGCTAGAGAGATGGCTCAGAGGTTAAGAGCACTGACTGTTCTTCCAGAGGTCCTGAGTTCAATTCCCAGCAACCACATGGTGGCTTATAATCACCTATGATGACATTTGGTGCCCTCTTCTATATACTGTATATGTAATAAATAAATCTTTTAAAAAATAATGGGCTTTGAAATTAAACTATTTAGGTCTGAATCCTGCAATTTACTAAGTGTAAGGCCTGGGGCAATTCCTCAAATGTTTTAGCCTTTGTTTCCTTGTCTGTGTACAGTGGGTATCAAGATAGTGGCTGTTAATGAGGCTGTGGTGAGGTGTAACTCACAGGAGGCATGTAAATAACATTGTAGCAATGAGTCTGGCATGTGGCAACACTCCATTAAATGACAGTGTCACTGCACACCATCATTATTAGATTGTGTCAAAGAATGCTGGGTGGAAGCAGCTGGAGAAGAGATGACCTGATGACCAGGATGGCCTGGAGGGGCTGAGGGGCGCACACACACATGTCCTTATCTCTTGAGTCATGAATGTTCAGTGCCATACTCCTGTGCCTTTGATGGCAGACTGTGGCAAGTGAGCCCTCCCCCACCAGGGCACCCTTCTGCTTCTCTTCCCTTGCTCTGAAAAGAGAAGTAAGTGAGTTCCCCCAAGGGGTCGGCCGCGCCCCTTCCTGTCTCCGCCCTCCTGGCTGCCCCAGGCCAGTAGAGTGGTAGCCCCGTAGCAGGAGGGCAGGTTAGGGTTGTAGGAGGCTTGGGCTCTTAGAGCCTTGCTTGAGGCTCAGCCCTAGAGGGTCCCCTCCTGTCCAGACAGGCTGCTTCCTCCACATTCTCTGCTGCCAGTTCAGCAAGAGCCCCAGGATGGTGAGGTAAGGGCCTGAGACCCATGGGAGGTAGGAAGGAAGGGTGGCCCGGTATCCTGGGGACGTTACCTCACTGCCCTGTGCATCTACAGGTGGTTTCATCGGGATCTCAGTGGGCCTGATGCGGAGACGCTGCTCAAGGGCCGCGGAGTCCCTGGGAGCTTTCTGGCTCGGCCCAGTCGCAAGAACCAGGGTGACTTCTCCCTCTCAGTCAGGTGGGTGGCCCTCCCTGCCATTTGGCAGCTCAGTGTGCGGGTCCTGAGCGTTCTTCTGGTCCCTGGGTTGCATTGCCTCCTCGTGTTGTATTGCTTTCTCTGTGGCCCTACTGTGTTGCCATACACTCTGTTCATGTGTGCTTTTGCATCCAGGCGCCTCCGTCTGTCCCCAAGCCTCCTACCCTACTTCTGCTCCCTTACCTGGGACCTCACTCCTTGGTGCCTTGTAGGGTGGATGACCAGGTGACCCATATTCGGATCCAGAACTCAGGGGACTTCTATGACCTGTATGGTGGGGAGAAGTTTGCGACGTTGACGGAGCTGGTGGAGTATTATACTCAGCAGCAGGGCATCCTTCAGGACCGAGATGGCACCATCATCCACCTCAAGTACCCTCTGAACTGCTCTGACCCCACCAGTGAGAGGTAAGGGGTATTGCAGGCTGGCCTCCTCCCTTGAGATAAGTGGAAAGGAGGTGAGCACCAGTCCAGGTGACTTGCTCACAGTCCATTGCTCATCCCTGATCTTCTGCCCCTGTTCTGTTTCAGTGCTCCGAGTCTCTGCTCTATACCTGATGTCTCCCATAACTAACCAGCCCCCTGTCCCCCGGGGAAGCAAGAGAAGGGCTCCCCTTTCCTTTCTGCAGGGCTCCTGCTGCCTAGCAACCTGGTCCTGACAGTGACAGTGAGGCCACTCCTTGTGGCTGGTGTTTTCCATCAGGTTGGCCCTACTCCTAGAAAGCTCTTCCTTCTATGGAACTGTGTTGCTGTCCCCCAGGCTCTCCACAGTCTGGGCCTCTTAGGTCCCCATGTTAGTAAGGTCTTGGAGATCCACTGTTATTGCCATACTCAGGGCTTTATCTCAGGAACAGTGAGGATGAGGCTGCAGAGCTTGAATGAAGCATTGATGCAATCCTAGGTATGGAGGGGTGAGAGGGCCCAGGCTCACTTGCCTCCAGGACACACTCCGGGATTATCCCCCACTAGTGCTGCAAAGACTGGGCTGCCTGTTCCCATGTGGTCTCCCCAGACTGTGTGCAAGGAGAAGGCACATCGATGTTTCTCATATACTGCACCTCAGCCATTCAGTGTAGTGACCGACAGCTCCTATTAAAGGCAAAGGCAGTGGAATAACATTAGGTGGTTCTCAGGGACTTCTGGGGCCAGCTTGTTCTTGTCTGTGTTTGTGGATTCTCTGTTGTAATGATTCGGAACCTTACCCCGCCCCCACCCCCACCTGTCCACAGACCCCTACCAGAGCCTGAGCTCATGCTTTGCCCCTGAGCTACTTCCCAGCAGTTTTCAGTGACTTTCTGAGATTCGTGCCTATAAACTTAGCTCAGTCAATGTTTGTGTTTAAGTTTGTGATTATCACTTAGAGCTGGGGGTCTAAGGTCTGTGGGTCAGCTGCTGGGTCTCTTGCCTAGCGGGCTAAGTCCTGGGTTTGAGTCCCTCTTTGCATGAACCTGGTGTGGCAGCATACACTTGCAATCCCAGGCAGAGGTAGGACCAGAAGTTCAAGGTCATTCTCAACTACATAACAATTTTGAAGCCAGCCTGGGCTACATAAAACCCTGACTTAAACTAAAACAAACAGACAAACATGTAGAAGTTGAAGGATTGGAGTAAAAGCTTCCGTAGTCCCCTCTGGAGGTCCCCTCCCAGCCAATGCGAAGAAGCTGGTCTACTCCTTGAAGGCTTTTCTCTTCTGGTGCTGAACGGAAAGAGATGGCATGCCTCATGCTGTCTACGCTCCCCCCTCCCACCTGCCTCTCAGATTCTCCTTAACTCATAGTCTTTCCTTTATGCTGTCCCGGGATCTGCTCAGCTAGAGGAGACCGGCTGTGGAGGTAGAATTGCTGCTGCTATGTCCACTGTGATACTGAGGAAGTGGAAGCTGAATGGGTGTCAGGGGAACAGGACGACACGACCAAGAAGGGAGAGCTGCTGTGTGGGGAAGCCTGCGACACTCCATGCATGATACACCACTGCCGGGGTCGGGGATGACTCCAAGAGGCCCTTTGGGTGACCAGCTAGGAGCTGTCTCATTCCTAACCCCAGGGTGTGCAGGAGCCATGCTCCAATACTTGTGTCCTTGTCCCGCCTCTTCTGGGAAATTTGCATTTGTCCTCTCAATGGTGAACTCTTCTGCCTGTGGTCAGTTTATATTTGCATGGAGACTTCCTCATCCTGTCCCTGAGGGAAGGAGCTGAGCCCCCTCATATTGCTTGGGGGTCCTGTCCCTGAGGTAGGCAGGGGTGGCCCATGAGTCCTAGGTTGGGGTAGAAGCCACTAAAGGGTCCTGAGCAGTGGTGTCCTCAGGCAGAGTGGAGAAGGATCAGGACTGAGCCCCACTCCCCACCCCATCCTTGCGGTTGGAAAATGCTGCCCCCCTCTCTGTCCCTGAGCTGAGGAAACCTCACCACCTCACTTCTCACTCTCTCCCCAGAAGGAGTTTTGTGTTTTTTCCATCACGTGGTTTCCTGTGAGGCTAGGCATTGTGGGGCTGCAGTTTCCTCCTGGGAAGGGGTGCTTCACGGAATGGTCCTTAGTTCTGCTTTCTGCCCTGCAGCCCGAGGAGCCCCTTGCGGGACCTTTGAACTCTGCTTCTCCTTCAGTCATATCATCCTGGCCTCTCTGGAAGGAACCCTGAGCCAGCCTCCTCAGTGGCCTCCTGGTCCTTTCTGACTTGTCTCTTCTAGCACGCACTGCTCTCTGTGGTCTGCATCCGTCCATCTGCACTCTACGGCTCCTCCTTTACCCAGTCCAAGTCTGTATTTCATGGCGACACTTCTTTTTGACCCTCCAAATATTCTGGGTATTATTTGCCTGTTTGTTGTGAACAGTTGGAAGAGGCTTTAGGTTTTGTTACAACTCCCTCCCTCCCTCCCTCCTTCCTTCTCTTCCTTCTTTCTCTCTCTCTTTATTTTGGTGCTGGGGTCTTTCTTACATGTCCTGCTGAGCTGCAGCCTCAGTCTCGATGGTTTGAACTCTGGAGATTTTTCTCTTTACCAGTCTAGGACCAGGAAAAATGCACACGTGCTTAGCCTCTGTTTTCTTATTGTAAAGTAGGGCAATCTCTCCGCTTTTGTTTTGTTTCTTTGTTTAAAACCTATTTGTTACCTTTTCTTGTGTGTCTTAGTGTCTGGGAGATCAGAGGACAATCTGTCAGAGTTAGTTATCTGCCTCTACCTGTGGGTCTTGGGGATCAAACTTGGGTTGTGAGGCCTGATAGATAGCAAACATTTTACCCTCACTAGCTCACACAAAGCTCTCTCCCTCCCTCCCTCCCTCCCTCCCTCCCTCCCTCCCTCCCTCCTTCTTTCCTTCCAACTCACTCTGTAGACCAGACTGTCCTTAAACTCACAGAGATCTGCCTGCCTCTGCCTCAGGGTGCTGGAGTTCACCACCACTGCCCGGGCTCTGCTTGCTCTCTCTTGAAACAGAATCTTATTCTGTAGCTTAGGCTGGTTTGGAACTCACTATGTAGACCAGGCTAACCTCAAACTTACAGTGACTCTCTTGTCTCTGTCAACCCAGGGCTGGAATTCCAGGTGTGTGTCACCATGCCTGGCTGTTTGTTTTGTTTTTGGGATAGAGTCTTTTTACTATGTAGCTCAAGCTAGTCTGAAACTTACCATGTAGAGCAGGCTGGCCTCATTGAGCAGTCCAGCCTACCGAATGCTGAAATTATAAATGTGAGCTAGGGCCACATGGAGAAACCCTGTTTGCAAAACGATAATGAATAAATAAAAAGGAGCCATCATAACCCAGCTATTTATAGAAGTGGCTGAGTCTTTTTGAGATGGAGTTTCTCTGTGTAGCCCTGGCTGTCCTGGAACTCACTCTGTAGACCAGGCTGGCCTCAGAGATCCTCCTGCCTCTGCCTCCTGAGTGCTGAGATTCAAGGTATGTGCCACTACATAGATCATGCTGGCCTCAAATTTACTACTATTCCCATGTCTCCTGAGGAGCTGGGACTCTAGCCCCAAGCCTGACCTTTCCCTCAGCATTTCTGTGAGTAGTAGTGCATCTAAATGTAGTGGTAGATTTGAAAGCTTGTAGCTCAGGCCTGGCAGGTGCCGTGCTCACTGTGGGGTGTGACTACCATCTTTTCAATGTACCTAGGTGGTACCATGGACACATGTCTGGAGGGCAGGCAGAGTCACTGTTGCAGGCCAAAGGTGAGCCCTGGACATTTCTTGTGCGTGAGAGCCTCAGTCAGCCTGGTGATTTCGTGCTGTCCGTGCTCAATGATCAGCCCAAAGCTGGTCCAGGTTCCCCACTTAAAGTTACCCACATCAAGGTTATGTGTGAGGTAAGTCAGCTGGCCTGCGGGGAAGACCTCATGCCAGAACTTCATGGGAGCTGTCAGGAGGTCTTCTTGGGTTGGATTTAAGACTGGGGGTGTCAGGAGGAGGACACAGCCCTGAGAGGTGGTCCTTCTTGGTGTCCTTCAGGGTGGACGCTATACTGTGGGTGGCTCAGAGACCTTCGACAGCCTCACGGACCTGGTGGAGCATTTCAGAAAGACAGGGATTGAGGAGGCCTCAGGTGCCTTTGTCTATCTGCGGCAGGTGAGGGGCCAATCTGCTTGCCTCTTCCCTTCCCCTGAGCTATGGGAGATGTGGGCTTCTGAGGTCTCTCAGCCACTGACTTCCTGCCCTTCGTCACCCCAGCCTTACTACGCCACTCGGGTAAATGCAGCAGACATCGAGAACCGGGTCTTGGAATTGAATAAAAAGCAAGAGTCTGAGGACACAGCCAAGGCCGGCTTCTGGGAGGAGTTTGAGGTATGTGCTGGGGTTAGGGAACTGGGATAGATGAGGCCTTCTTTATGTGCCAGACATGGCTCTGACCCGTGACCCCTCCGTCTGTGGATATGCCTGGGGTGGGGGCTCAGTTTTCCCACATTTCAGAGTCTGCAGAAGCAGGAGGTGAAGCACCTGCACCAGCGCCTGGAAGGGCAGCGGCCCGAGAATAAGAGCAAGAACCGCTACAAGAACATCCTTCCCTGTGAGCACCGCAGCTCCGCCCGCCCCTCCCCCTGCCAGACTCCCACCCCCTCCATCCTCTGCTGTGAAGGGCCACCTCTCTGCTGCCCAGCAGAGGTCTCTTCCCGCAGGAAGCCTCTTCACTTTCCAAGAGCCTCCCACTGCTGCCAGGCATAACTCCTGCCCTGCCCTCTCCTGCTCAAGCCGCTGCCCCTCCTGCTGTCCCCCCTCCTACATCTGTCCCTGCCTGCTGCTGTCCTGTCCTCTCGACTCTATGCTGCGGGGACAAGAACAACGGTTAGCTTGGGAAGGGTCTGCCCCGGAGTGTGGCTCAAGCTGTTTCTTCTTTACCCATGCCAGTTGACCACAGCCGAGTCATCCTACAGGGGCGTGACAGTAACATCCCTGGGTCTGACTACATCAATGCCAACTACGTCAAGGTGAGTTGGGCGAGCCATGTGTGTGGGAGCAGACGCTGGTCTCTGAAGAGCTCCTTGAGTTTTCCAGTCCATTGGTACAGTGCCTCTGGGAAAAGCTGGAGCTGGTGGTATCTTGCGTAGGGGTGATGGTGGTATGGAGATATCCGAGGCCGAGGGAGTCACAGTCCTGGCATGGATCTCTCTGTGCTTGCTTCTAGAACCAGCTGTTAGGTCCTGACGAGAACTCTAAGACCTACATCGCCAGCCAGGGCTGTCTGGAGGCCACAGTGAATGACTTCTGGCAGATGGTCTGGCAGGAGAACACCCGAGTGATCGTCATGACCACCCGAGAAGTGGAGAAAGGCCGGGTAGGGCAGAGCCTCACCTTCTTGACCCCCACGTTTTTCGTCTCAGCCCTTGCTCACCACCATGCACCAGTAAGGACAGGGGTTTGTGAGATGGCTCAGAGGTTTAAAGGAGACTGCTGCCAAGTCTGACATCATGAGTTCAATCCCTGGGACCCACATGGTAGAAGGAGAAAGTTATCCCCTGACTGCCGTATGCATGCTGTAGCACATAGGTACCCATACATGTACATTCACATAGAAATATACATACATATACACAGACACACCTCAGTAACAAAGGCCCAGTGCTTGCTGGGAAACTGAGGCCTGAGATAAAGTCTCCACTATACACTGTGACTCTTGGACACCCAACCCGCTTGAGTTTCAGATGCTCTGGTATTGATATAGCCCAGTACTGAAGCCCTGGTTCCATCCTCAGCACTACAGAAGTCTCTGATGTGCCCCAGGGCAAATGTTCTTCCTCACCCCCTTCTTCTCTGCCTCAGCCCTCTTGTGCAGTGAGGGGTTTCCCTGTCAGAAGCACGTGGCATCCGACTGTGGCTCCCAGTTGCTTCTGGGATGAAGGAAGCCAGCTGTCCACCAAGCCTAATGGATTCCCCCCAGTCGTCATGCTTCTCTGGAATAAACATTGCCTCTGCTGGTCTGAGTGTGTCAGGCTTCTGAAGGCTCAGTTTTTGATAGGAAATGACTCTCCTAGACCTTCACGCCTCACAGACTCCAGTCTGGAGGGCTCAGATACTTCCTCTTCTGTGAGGCTATTGTCTCCTTAGACCTGTGGGAGAATGGGCTCCTTGCTCAGTCCTGTCCTGAGACATGCTCTGTCTGCCTTTGTTACCTGTCTGTGTATCAGTATCTGATTTGGTCTTCTGGTTTTTACAGTGCTAGGGATAGAACTCCTGACTTTGATCATGCTATCACATGTGCTCCCGCTGAACTGTTTACATCTCTGCCTCTGGAGTTTGAAGGGCTCAGTTGGTCACTGACTGGATTATAAGGTTAGGTAGTAGTTGATCAGGTCCTGTATAGTAGTGGTTAGTGAGGCCATACCTCAGGTCTGATTCTGAGTGGGTTCATCCATCCTTTTTATTTTTTTAAATAGTTTTTTTTTAATATTTATTTTTTTTAATGTGAATTGGTGTTTTGCCTGCATGTATAACTGTAAGGGTGTCAGATCTTGGAATTACAGACAGTTGTTAGCTGCCATGTGGATGCTGAGAATTGAACTCAGGTCCTGCGGAAGAACAGTCAGTGTTCTTAACCACTGAGCCATCTCTCCAGCCCCCTTTTTTAAAATATTTTTTATTATATTATGTGCTTTGGTGTTTTGCTTGCATATCTGTGAGCATGCCAGATCTTGAAGTTAGAGACAGTTGTTAGCTGCCATGTGGGTGCTGGGAATTGAACCCGGGTGCTCTTAACTGCTGAGCCATCTCTCCAGCTCCTTATCCATTTTTTTTTTTTAAAAAAACTTTATTTATTTATTTATTTATTTATTTGCCTTGGTGTTTGCCTGGAACTGGAACTACAGACAGTTGTTAGCTGCCATGTGGGTGCTGGGAATCGAACCCGGGTCCTCTGGAAGAGCAGACGGTGCTCTTAACCACTGAGCCATCTCTCCAGCCCCTCCTTATCCATTTTTAACAAATGTCCAGGTTAGGGATGAGGAGAAGGCTCAGTTGTTAAGCATTTGCCATGAAAACATGAGGACCGGAGTTCAGATCCTCAGAAACTCTTGTACATTCTGGTGGGCAGAGGGGCTTACCCACAATTCCAGCTTTGGAAGGAGGATACAGGGGATCCCCAGAGCAAGTTGGCTAGTAAGACCTGCTATATCGGTGAGCTCTGGATTTGATTAAGGTACCCTGCCTCAATGAATAAGGTGGCAGAGTGATGGAGGGTAGCTGCCAACATCATTCTCACGCCTCCACATGTACACCATCCCTCCAGGTCTGTACTGCCTCTGGGCTTTATCTCTTCTCCCCTCTCTTTTCAGAACAAATGTGTCCCATACTGGCCAGAGGTGGGCACTCATCGAGTCTATGGGCTCTACTCTGTGACCAACTGTGAAGAACATGACACGGCAGAATACAAACTTCGCACTTTACAGATCTCTCCACTGGACAATGTGAGTGTCCCCAGCCCTGTCCACTCCAGGACTCTCTCTAAGCTTCTTCTCTAGCCTGGCTGGGTGCAGCAGGCACTGACTCTGTGTCCTTGGCCTAGGGGGACCTGGTTCGAGAGATATGGCACTACCAGTACTTGAGCTGGCCTGACCATGGGGTTCCCAGTGAGCCTGGGGGTGTCCTCAGCTTCCTGGACCAGATCAACCAGCGCCAGGAGCGTTTGCCTCATGCGGGGCCCATCATTGTGCATTGCAGGTGAGAGGCACAACATAGAGGCAGTGTGACAAACAGAACAACCCAGCAGCTGGGCTGTGGATGGCACAGGGGACCTGCTTTGAGTCCCGGCACCTACATATTGATGTATAACCCTCCCTAACTTCAGTCCTAGGGGATTTAACACTCCCTTATGATCTACATGGGCACTGCATGCACATGGTATACAGACATACATGTAGGCAGAACACCCACGCACATAAAATTAGAATAACAGCTGAGAAGTGAACAGTGTTGTCAGCAGCATGGACAGGGACTCATGGGATGCCTTTCCTTACTACTCCAGGCCTGTGGGTGGAGCTGCCTTCGAGCAGCCTCATGGTTATTCCTTGGCCCTGTGTGCCTTCCCCAAGGGCCTTGCTAGTGAAGGCACCTTGTCCCTGCTGCCGGATCCAGAGACAGCGGTTAGCAGGAGGGACTGGCTGTAGGTAGGGCCCAGGCCTGGCCTTTCTGTTTTCTTTCTCAGCCAGCTCCTTTTGCCATTTGTGACTCTGTGCCCAACAGAGGGGAGGCTGGCAGAGAGGTTAATATGGGGCCAGAGGTCCTACAAATGAGCCTCTGCAGGGGGCCTTGGCGTGGCTGGTGGGGGACAGAGGCCACTTGCTGATCGATCACCAGCTGTGTGACCTTGGACAAGTTAGTGTGACCTTGTCAAGTTACGTCTCCACTCACTGCTCATTGCTGGGCACGCTGGCACATACCTATAATCCTGCATTTGGAAGACTGAGTCAGGAGGGTCATACATGAGTTCTAGGCCCTATAAGACTTTTCTCCCGCCTTCTCTCCCTCCCTCCCATCCTTCTCTTCTCTCTTTCTAGACAGGACTTCTTTGTTTAATGGCCCTAGCTGTCCTGGAACTCACTTTGTAGACCAGGCTGGACTTAAACTCATAGGGATCTGCCTGGCCCTGCCTCCCAAATGCTGGGATTAAAGGTGTGTGCCACTACACTGGGCATAAGACCTTGTCTTAAAGTTTTGTGTATATCTGTGTGTCTGTGCTTGTGTGTGTGTGTCTATGTATCTGTGCATGTGTCTCTGTGTGTGTGTGTATGTCTATGTATATCTCTGTGTGTATATGTATGTTGTATGTTTCTGTGTATATCTGTGTGTCTCTGTGTATGTAGATCTCTGTGTGTATGTATGCTGTGTGTTTATGTGCCTATCTGTGTGTGTGTGTCTCTGTGTGCGTATGTCTGTATGTCTGTGTATATACGTGTATATCTGTGTGTGTGTGTGTGTGTATGTCTCTGTGTGCGTATGTCTGTGTATACATGTATATCTGTGTGTGTGTATGTGTATAGACGTGTATATCTGTGTGTGTGTTTCTGTGTGTGCAACACTGATGACTCGGTATGTCCAGTTTGGGGAAACAGGAACCAGTTCTGTCCCCCTTCCGCCTCTGTGTCTGTAACCTCAGGCCTGTGGAAGCTTCAGACTTCCTTCTTCCCCCGCAACTGGGCTTGGGGTACCTCCCCTCCATACCTTCTTGGGGGCTAAGCTCCACAGCACTCTGCTATCCTGGGGACAGCTTGTCCCCAAGAACTACCTCTCTGCTACCCCTCCCCCATTCACACACTTCTTGAAATCACCATGGCCTTTATTTAGAAATTACAGGAAGGAAGTGGTATGGGGGGTTATTTTTGGCAATCTGGGTTTGAAATTAAATAGCTCAATTTATGGTACTAGCCTCATGGGTCTGCATCATCTGTCTGCTCAGGGTGGGGGGCAGTGGGTGGAGAAGGTAGGGGGTAGGGGGTGAGGGTGTGGGGGGCATAGGAAAAGGGAGACATGCCTCTGCACTTTCTCTACTGAGTGTGCCCTGGGCCAGTCCTTACTTTTATGTAGAAGAAAAGAGAAATTAAGTTTCACAGAGAGAAAGGCCAAATGCCACTCCTGTGTGTGTGTGTGTGTGTGTGTGTGTGTGTGTGAGTGTGTGTGTGTGGTGTCTCACTCTATGTAGCTCAGTGGCCTGGAACTTGCTAGATAGTCAATGCTGGCCTCGAATTCACAGAGGGCCATTTCTTCTGTCTGCCTCCTGAGTACTGGGATTAGCACACACCAGGCTCTCCATCTTATTTTTTGAGACAAGGTCTCTCACTGACTTGGCGCTCATCACTTGAGTTGGGCTGCCTGGCCATGAGCTAACCTAACCTGGCATTGGGGTTATATGGCCACTTGCTGTGCCTGGCCTTTTTGTGTGCACTGGGGATCTGATAGTCATTGAGCCATCACGTCCACCCCAAATGTAACTGTAGATCAGGTTGGCCTTGAACTCACAGAGTTCTGCTTCCTGAGTGCTGGGATTAAAGGTCTGTCTGCTCCACCACCGAGCTGCTACTCCAAATGTAGCTCTTGAAGGCTGCAGTTGGGGGAAGCCCAGGGACCCAAGGAGCAGGCAGCATTGACAATGGTAGGGTGTAGAGTTCTGTTCTTCCATGAGGTGAGGCTAGCCATCAGGAGGAGAGGGAGAAGAAGTGGCTAACAAATGCTGGGAAGGAGGGAAATGTTATCTGTACCCCAAAACAGGCACCTGCTTGTTCATCCTGTGACGGGGGCAGAAGGTGGATGCAGAGCTGGGCATACATACACCTGCTTTGTTGGCCTAATGACTGTCCCTGTAGCTGGAGTTAACCCCTGGACTTCCCATTTCCTGGGCGGGGCTGGGCCTCTGATGGTGGTGCGTTCTCTCTGCAGCGCTGGCATTGGCCGAACAGGCACCATCATCGTCATCGACATGCTCATGGAGAGCATCTCCACCAAGGGTGAGGACTCCTGGGCAATGAGTGGTGGGCATGGGAGAGCAGACCCTTCGTCTTGGTCTTTGCCTACTCTCAAGTCCCACTGCCACCCTTGTCCAGGGCTAGACTGTGACATTGACATCCAGAAGACCATCCAGATGGTACGGGCACAGCGCTCTGGAATGGTACAGACGGAGGCACAGTACAAGTTCATTTATGTGGCCATTGCCCAGTACATAGAAACGACCAAGAAGAAACTGGAGATCATACAAGTGTGTCCAGAGTGGGGCTGATGGGTGGTTGGGGAGAGCGGGTGTCACCCAGTCCTGCTGGTCCCACCATTCTCCCACTACACCTTTGCCCACAGTCCCGGAAGGGCCAGGAGTCCGAGTATGGGAACATCA
Organism: Sigmodon hispidus; assembly: GCA_004025045.1. Lineage (NCBI taxonomy): Eukaryota > Metazoa > Chordata > Mammalia > Rodentia > Cricetidae > Sigmodon > Sigmodon hispidus. The sequence continues at coordinate 73,430 of PVIH01010043.1, forward strand.
CCTACCCTCCTGCTATGAGGAGTGCCCACGCCAAGGCCTCCCGTACCTCCTCCAAGTGAGTGCTCCTGCTTGCCCTCCCAACATCTCCCCCCTCCTCCCACCCAGCCTTAACTGTTCTTTCTGGAGTGGACTCCTATGGAGGTTGGAGAAACCCTGGTTCAAGGTCAACCTTCTTCCTACTACCTCTGTTCTTAAGTTTTTTTCTGAATTGCCGGCTGTGACTGTGTGTGGGCCTGTGCTATAGATAGATGAGCTGTGGACTCCTGTGAGTGAAGTCTCTGTCCCTAGGAGCGTTGGGTCTAGTGAATGGACAACGAGCAGGTTATTTTGCTTTTCTGGATTCACGTAGTGAGAGCGAGCCGGAGGGGCTGCTAGTGTTGGGTCTGTGCAATCTCCAGATGTCTCCCTCCACCCCCAGACACAAGGAGGAGGTCTATGAAAACGTGCATAGCAAAACCAAGAAGGAGGAGAAAGAAAAGAAGCACAGGTCAGCAGAGAAGGAGAAGAGCAAAAGTTCCCTCAAGAGGAAGTGAGCCTGGCATCCGTCTGCCGGTGGCCATGGTGAGGCCCCTCCTGCGAGGTCTCTTCTCTCCCTGACCCAGTTTTTTCCAGTTCTGACATACATGGCCTGGTCACAGTCTCACTCTACCCCGCCAGGGTGTCCCCTCCCCAGGTCCAGATACCTCTGACCTACTTCCTCTCTTTTATCCACAGCATCAACCTCAATCCCTGCAGAGGCCTCCACTGGACAGTTCAAGACTTGTGGCCCACACCAGACCCAGGACCACCCCCATCCTCGTGTAATTTAAATGGCTGTGGTCCTCTGAACCTGTATATAGCCCAGCAAGAGCCCAGGCAAAGCCAGACTTCTTGTAAATAAAGCCCCTGGACCACTGTGTGTTGCTTCCAACTCTGTGTGCCTCATGTATCCAGGGACTCTGGGCAGGATGGAACTGGGATGTCATGTGTGACTATATAAACCTTTCGGGTCAGATAGACATGGTTCTGGATGCTGCTTCACACAGCTAGCGAGGGCTTAGCGTGCTGTGTTCTCTCTCATTCATGCTGGGGACGGAACCCAGGTCTCCAGTGTGCTTGGCAGGTGCCCCAGCTTTCTTACAGCAGAGGGCCATTTGGTCCCATCTGTCCTCCTTGCCTTGGTCATGAACATATTGAGATAGTGAGCGCCAACAACAATGGCTCCTCCTACATTACACACTGGCAACGGGCCCAGGCGCTATTTAAGAGACTATAGAATTAATTCATTCTGGGCACTTTAGCTTTTGTCTTATTTTTTTGTGGTCCCGGGAAGCACACGCCAGGCAGAGAACAGCTCTTGAGCTCCTCTCAGTCTGTCTGGGCACCTTCATCATCCTTATTTTACAGTGTAGAAAACTGAGGCACAGGGAGATCAAATGAACTTGCTCAAGGTCACAGGGCTGTGGTCTTCAGAGTCCAGGTCCTCATTACCTTGCAGGCTCAGCAGGTTCCACCCCAGAAAGATTCACCATACAACCTGCTGTTGATTGCTAGATCCAACCACTGAAAAGATGTTTAGGAAGGACTGATCTAGCCTGATCTGCAGTTCCCAAAACAGATGGGGGTAATCCCACTGGTGAGACCCTCATGCTCCTGGACACTGAAGATCGTTTTATTATTTTGTCCCCTACCTTCCCTTTTGTCTAGTCTTTATAGACAACTTGAATCTCCTAGTCAGTTGAGTGTGTCAGCCATACCTTGGGAAGAGCTGGCTCTCACTACGGGGAAAGGCAAAGGATAACACTTTGGCCTGAACGCCCATTGTGTCACGTCCTAAGGTAGTGTTGGAAGCAGCTGAGCGACACAAGTTCCGGGACTCGGGGGAGACGTCTGGGAGATCAAGCCAGCATTAGCCCACACAAATAATCACCACAGAGAAGTGTGGGGAACAAAGAGAAAGTGCTCTACGGTTGATACCCGATAGCTCCCTGGAGCTATGGCCCTCCAGGGGGTGCTGGGTGTGGCCGTCACCTGTGCGCCTCAGGGCCCCTCTCCCAGCAACACAGACCCACACAGAAGAAAGGCAGGTCCTAGTCCTCTAACTGGCCAACTGAGAAGAGGGTCCTGCTGAGAGGTCGGTTGCAAGCACCATCTCTGGGGGTGGGTGGGGTGTGTAGGGCTAGAGCAGGTCGCAGCCTTCCTTACTAGGTGGGGGCTGGGGCCTTTTAGCCGGGCAGGCGTGGGGGGCTGGAGGCAGACTCTCCAACATCAGGGTAAAACCAAAGATCCGGAAACATGCTTCAGACAGGTCTGGAGGGGTCTGTCCTCAGTTCTCAAGGGATTAACACTGCAAAGGGACAGAGACCAATGGCTGCCTTGCTGACCCCACACTGACCTCAGGGAGGATTCTCTGACTTGGCCAGAGGCAGGGTTGGAGGCCTCAGAGGAGAGGGCTTCTAGCTTGGGGAAGAAGATCCAAAGATGGCCTCTCCCTTTATTCCTTTAGAAACAGGGAAAGACTAGGCCGGAGAAGAAAGGCGGCCAGAAAGGGGAGGGAGGCCTGGCGGGGTGGTGCCCAGGGCCGGTGCTGGGAGGGAAGGAGTTAAGGCGGAGAGGGGGGCAGCCTATGGCAGGAGGACACACCTGTGCACAGGGCAGCGGCGGGCGGGGCCCAGGTGAGGCGCCAGTGCAGCCTGGCAGGTGAAGAAGGAAGAGGAACAGCGGAGGCCAGGCTGGTTCTAGGCGGTTGACTCCAGGGCCTCGGTACCTTTCCTTTCTTCTGCACCACTGTGCGGGTCAGGCGGGTCTGGTGCCAGGTAAAGGCCCCCGATCTCGGGGTCCTGGGGCCGCGCTCGGCCTTGTAGAGCGCAGGGAATTGGTTGGTGTGTGTTGGGGGCAGGGACGGGCGGTGGAGTGGTTAGGGGGCTGGCTCGCGGGCGGAGAGCAGAGGGGTGAGGGTGGCTGCCGAAGCTGCTTTGGGCTTCAGGGATGGGCAACCCAGGTAGGTAGGTCTGGTGTTGGGCTGAGGCTCACCCGGAAGTGTCCCAAATGACGCGGAGGTGGGGGATGGGAGCCAGGGATCCGCCGCTTCTCCAGGGTGCTTGGGCTTAGCCTGGGCTGATCGTGGAGGTGGACTGGTTGGGTAGGGGCCCTCGTCTTACCCAGCAGTGTTTGGGTGCTGGTTGGGAGTCTCTAATACTGCCGGGTAATGATGGAGGCCCCTGTCCGTGTCAGCATCGCCCATTGATTGCTTCGGGCCCCTGGCCTCTATCTGGTAGCAAATCCTTCCCCCCAAACCCTGGAAGCCCCTTCTTCTGGGCTAAGGGTGCTGCAGCAGTTCTGGGCTTGGCCGCTCGCCCACTGGAGGAACACAATGGCCCCAGCCCCTCCTCCAGCCCAGTGTGATTTGTCATCTGGTAGATCCAGAACCTACCTGGAGCCGCTTTGGCCTTGGCATTGTCTATGCTCTCAAGAGGGCCCAGGCAGCCAGCGCAGCCGCGGCCTCTCCAGCAGTTCAGAGCTGTAGTTTGGTCCTATGTTGTCTGCTCTGGGTCCATCTTCCAGTGCAGTGTTGGATGATTGAAGTCTGAGGCTCCTAACACTGTCTGGTAAAGATGGCCCCCGGGTCAGTTTCCTCAGCAGTGACCTTCTTGGAGCCTAGAAGACCATGGAGGCCACTAGACCAACAACCTCTGACCTTTCACCTCTGGATGGGGTGTGTATGTGTGAATCACTGGGCAAAGGGGAACAATGGGGAAGAGACAAAATGGCTGCCTCCAGAACAGCAGCAAGAGTTGGAAACACATTTGGTCTGCAGGCACTTCCATTGGCTTTTTCTCCTGGGAACGGGAATTCAATGGGAAACAAGGGATACCCACTCAGGCCCACTGGCCTGTCTATCTTAGGCTTCCTAGACCTCCGACTTCAAGAACCCAGGGAGCAGAAGCTTTACGGCGGGCATCCCCTGGCCCACGTGAGGTCATTGTTTTATGGTTTCACATTTGTCTACCTAGGAGGAAAAAAGACAAAGGTTCTGGTGAGCGACAGGTGTGAGCAATGGCTTCCTTTTCCAATACTTTAGAATGAGGTAGTGAGTGAAAAAATAGGTTCCTGTTCGGTTGGGCTCCAGGGCTGTGGGGGTAGCTATCCTTAGGGATAACCCTACATGCAAATAGCTCATTGTACCTGGTGACTAAGTAACAGTGTATCCCACTGGGCTTTGGTACAGGAAGCCCTCAGGAGGAACACATCTGATCTTCCCATAGCTACACAGACGCTGGTAACCAAGGAAGCGGCTCCCTTTGGGGTCATCACATTTTTTAGTTTGGCTCAGCAAAGCCACAGCTGCTTCAGCTTTAAAAAAGATGTTATTAAATCAGCTGGTTCATTTGGTAGACCGAGGGTGCCGTGAAGGGGTGTAGTCCTGAGCCTTCCGCTGTGGTCTGCTGGTCCTGTTCTGGAACCAGCAAGGAGAACCAGTATTCTACAGGCCAGACAGCTTGTGCCACCTGCTGGCAGAGACCCAGAGTGCACCCTAGTTAACCCATTCAGATGCAAAACCTTGGCTTCAGTTTCAGTAATAAAAATTTTATTGAGAATTTCTGGGATGGTGGTTATCTCCCCCATTTGGGGGAGGGGCAACACTATAGGGAATCACTGAGAAATCACGCCATCCCACCCCCCAGGCCAATACAGGGAGGAGGAAAGCCCTGTCAACAGGTTGGACTTCAGTCTTCCTTAATCCAAGAGGGCAAGAACCGAGGAA